>JAPKLY010000015.1:1563968-1604316 GCA_026898435.1 Prunella vulgaris | reverse complement strand
GAAGATTTGTCTAAACCTTATATTGCAAAGTTTAGAACTTGAATGTGTGTGTCATTACTTTATAAGCAAGGAAATGCTGATTAATCTTGTGAATAGAATGTCTCATGTTCGTTTATGCTCTTTTGAGCTTTTATTTATATATTTCGTTTTCTCTTGAACACGTATCTGGTGGTCCAAATTTTGTTAGTAGTGGAGCAGGTTTTCCTTCTTTCACCATGCATTGGAATCGTAATTAGCCTATAGGAACATGACACCTGGCCAAATATTAATGATGGTGGTGCTTTGGTGTCAGAGCGGATCTTCTATTATCTTGGTCTTGATTTCCTTGTGAAGCTTGGTTGCTCGCGGTACAACAAGGATGAACCTCGATGTTGTTCCTCGGGGACCTCGTTCATCGGGTTATAGTATCTTTGACTGATCAAGGGCTTCTTGTCCAACTTGGTCGATGCCCGTGGTTCAGACCTGGATTGGGGTTTGGGTTCGATTCTGGCCTATTTTTCATGTTGCAGATTGGGCTCTTAATGAGCTTGAATACAACTGGGCTTGAGATCTAAAACTTGACTTATTCGAGTCACAATAGTTCACATTCACATTCATTTATAATTTGAATTTGAATTTTGTTTCTTGACTCGAAAGACTAGTATTTGATTCAAAATTTTATTTTTGTTATGAATATATTTTTTGAAAAAAATTATATTTAAATATATATATATATATATTAATTATTCTGACGTGAACTTATATTAGATAATACTTTGTATTATATAAACCATTTTTATGATATAAACCACTTTGTGATATAAAATTTATATTTATAAATTTATTTTTTACCTTGTTAAAAAGTGGTTCATAATATGAAATATTTTCACACAGTACCTATCCTTGAGTGAAAATGATTAATATCTATTGATGGACATAATAAATTTAGGAGTGAGTCTTGAGGTTATCCAAATTGACCATGAAATTCAATTTAATTTGACCACAGCTGTTTTTTCATCTACAGCTGTTCAGCCTTCCACGGAGAGAAAGTCACCACTGCTACAACCACGCCTTCATCGTCGGAGTTAACTCAAAGCTTGCCGGAGAAACAGAGCCATCCTCCACCCACAGGCGAAACCCATAAATCCATTTTTTTTTTATAATCTCCTTTTGTATCTTGTGTTGTAATTATGGAGCATCAACCTATTGAAAATCATGAGGAAATGGAGGACGACGAATTTCCAGAAGAACTACAGTATTTTGAGTGCCTGTTAGTATTCAATAGCTAAATCATCGAGGTGATTTGTGTTTCGGAGTGAACTAAAGTATGTTTGTGAATCCTGATTAATTACAATTTCCAGAAATCCAACAGAAAAAAAAGGAATTTGATGAATATATGTAAAATGGTGAAGCTGAAATTTCTTAATAAAGAGCAGCTGAGTAATACATATACTATTCAATAATACTTCAAATATTAATAAATTATGTTGCAAAAACAACTTACTTAAATAACAATTTAACAATACCCGGAAAACAATTGAGTAACACATCACACTACAACTTAGGAATATCTAAAAAAACATTGACTAATATTTGAAAAATAACTCAGCAATACCCGAAAATGACTCACTAATACCCCAAGAACAAGTTGATTTATATCAAATAAAATAAATAATACATCTTGATTATAACTTATAATTAAATTTATAGTGATTTAAAATAATTATTCAAAAGATAATATATTTACTTAAGAAAACAACATTCTTCATAAATTTCTAATCAAATGAGTACTAAAACGTTATATACGATGAGAAAGCATGTGATTAATAATAGAGAAACAATGATTACGTGAGTTTGTGTAATTCAATTTTCAATTTTTATAAAAATAAATACACTACTCATTTTAATCAAAGCATAAAACCCTCTCAAGTCTAAATAATACATGAAGAACAATTTAGCAATACTAAAAAAATAATTTAATAATACCCGGCGAACAAGTACTGATATAGGGGTGACAAAACGCCCCGCCCCGTAGCCGCCCCGATCTGCCCCGCCCTGAATGGGTCAGCCCCGCCCCGCCCCGTCCTGAGAATGGGGCAACCTGCCCCGCCCCGCGCATGGGGCAGGGCAGGCATGGGTTTACAATTTTACTGCCCTGCCCTGCCCCGCCCCGCAAAATATTATATACTAAATAATATATATTATTTATATATAAATACTATATTTTATATAAAATAAATATAATAATATCAAATATTTTTTATTTATTATTATTACACTAATATAATCAGAAATTATATATAAGATATTTTAAATTATGATCTAAACATTAATAATTAATATCTAAAATATAATAAATAAATAAAAAATACTTTCTTTCATTAGGGTTTACACTTTCATTAGGACTTGTAAGATGGTTTAATTTCTTGATTTTTGAATATAATGTGCTGAATATGGTTCATTATTTATGTTGAATATGATTTAATGGATATATCTAAATTATATATATATGTATATATTAAATTTTAGTGTATGAAGTATGGGGCAGAATGGGGCAGGGCAGGGCGGATCTGCCCCGCGCAGGGCAGGCATGGGGCAAAACATACTGCCCCGCGGCGGGGCATGGGACAGGGCGGGGCGGCGGGGCATGGGCGCGGGGCAGGCATGGGTATTTAAATACCCGCCCTGCCCTGCCCCATTGCCACCCCTATACTGATACCCCAAAAGCCAAAAAATGTACAGTCCAGCTTGTAACTTGTGTTTCCATAAAATCAAAATTGAATTTAAAAACTAAGTGCACAGTGTGCATTCAAGTACACACAAATATTTACGAAAATTTATATGCCCATCATGAATATGTTTAAACAATTGGACGCATAAGTTTGTAAATCATGACAACACAATGTAAGAGCATTGACATTTCACTCACTCGCACACAGAAGAATGAGTACAAATTGTATCGAGCATCAGGCATCAGAAGAGGGAAGAGAGAGCAACAGATTATTACTCGCTCGAAAGTAACAGATTATTACTCACTCGAATTTGCAAGGCCGACCATTTTAAGCATATTCCGGTCCTCCTTAAACCTCTCCAGCACCGAACCTTTGAGTCCCTCTGGTCTATCAGAATCAACTTTCCTAGATACAACTCCCCAGCACTCAATCACTTCTGGATGTATTCGGTTGGTTTTTGATAGTGATGGGCTCCCAAATGTTGTGCAGGTGAAGGTGTGCCCCTGATCAAAGTTTGCTGAAATGAACAACCCGAAATGACTTTGACGCCCACCAAAGCCGATGCCATTAGGGATGCTATCCGAACTGAAATTCACAGCACACTGCAAATTGAATGCTTAATGTTGTCAGAAAATTAAAAGATGATTTATGCATTGTTTAACAGCTATAAAAATGATAATGGGACTTCGTATTGTAGTTTGACATTGTACCATCCAGGGTCGAAATAAAGTGTATTACAGCAAAGAAAATTAAGGTACTTACCCATTGCAAATTATGGTTTGCTCCAGAAGGCCGGAAAATTGATGCTTTTGGGTATAGCTGAAAAAGAAAAGATCTCATGTCTCCATAGAAGTCAGGGTGCTTTTCCCATGGCTGAGAAGCAAAGCCTCCATAGATGTAACCTTCTGTATCTTTGATGACCAATACAGTCGGTTCGTTTCTGCAGATTAATTGAACAGTTACCTTTTCCATCCCAATTAAAAGAGAAGCAGCAACCTAGAAACTGACACAGAAATATACAGCTTTTAGCCATCACACCTTTCAAAAGCTGCAAATGATTGCAAATAAATAAAAACTTATGCCTTTCAATATGCCACAATCAGCAGAATTGTAAACAATTAACTCACAGCATATTGCCCAAGAATGTGTTGAAACTCAGTCCATGAACACCACTATGATATAAAAGTTTCCACTCATCAAGTTCATTTGGGGAGAGTGCGCCTCCAATATGCCAAGCATATTCCTTCGTCAACAAAATGTGACCATGATCAATATTGTCAGGAAGTATTAACTGAGGTACTTGAGAACCTGCAAAATAGAAAAGAAGACAAAGGAAAAAAATATGGAGCTGGCATTATTGACTACTCATCCCATGCCTCTTACTTTCATATTTTAATAATATATATCTTACCAAGAATAATGCAGCATTTGCTTTAACTAACAAAATAACACAACAACTATGACTAAGCATAAACATAAATATATTCGTTCACTAACTTGCCCTACTTTTGTGAGATGCTGCATCATGCTCATGGAACTACCAGTTGGTAGCATGTTAGCGATCAGTTTTTTTATTTTCTTTTCAATTTAGATAGAACTTTGTTATTGTATACTCCCTCGGTCCCACAGGAATTTGTACACTTTTCTTATTTGGACGTCCCACACAAATTTGCACACTACTAAAAAAAGAAACATTAATTTACGTGCACACTCACAAACATATACACATATTTACTCTTATTCCACTACTTTATTATAAAACACATTTTGCTTAAAAAATGTGTCGTCCCGTAGGGTGCAAATTCCTACGGGATGGAGGGAGTATTAAATAAGAAATGATGAGGAAAATGAATTGAAAGCATATAATAGAACAAATTGCTGGAAAATCTTAGCTCAATTAAGCATTATTATATTTCAGAAGATGAGTTAGAAAGAATCAGACTATTCATCACTACTACACAAACTCATTACCTCATGAAAAAACAAATTCATTATGAGGGGGAGAGAGAGACCTAGATACCTGAATCAGATGGTGTTAGTAAACAACCAAGATATTTCCTGACTGCTGGAAGATGAGCACACCATGTCTGAAAATCCTCAAAAGACAAGCCATCACTAGTTAAATTGGCAGCATTGATGAAAACTTCAACAACTTGCTTCTGCTCGGAACATTGTTGATGAAATAGGTTATCAAGCATGGAAGTTAAAACAACTTCAAGATCAGACCTAGCACAGTGGAAATAATCTATAATATTAAAAGAGAAGGCTAACTAAGTATGCAAAGAACCTGCAATAAGAAATCAACACATTTTACCTTCCCACAGTCCCATCATCTGATACATCTAATAGTTGGTAGATGAACTCTTCAATATCCTGATTAGTCCCCTTCTCATAAGTGGCCTGAAATATGAAGAAAAATAAAGTCATGTTCATGTCTTAGTATTTTAAACGTTTCTCAAGAAATAACGCCATAAAGTATAGGTAAAAGTCACAAAATAGCAGCATTAGCTAGGGATTTGCAGAGATGGGCTACCCTTCCAGATTTACTCTCTGGGAGTCCAAGACTAACAAATATCAGATATAAATATAGGCTCATACTATGTAGGATTCCATGAAGGTCGAATCCCAACTAAATGCCATACCAAGAAAATGTAGGTTTGCAGCTCTATCTCTGTATGTTGGGTGTAGGAGGAAGGGCATTGTGCTCATCTGTTTTCTTCGTGCTTTAGTAAACATCTAATCTTGGACTCCATTTGGATGAGTGGATTTCACACACAAATAACCACTCTTTCCAAGTAAGTTATGTGAATTTACAAATTCTTAGATTTGAGTTTATGTTCAAAATGGAGAAATTCTAAATCCTCATCAAAACCATGTCATTTGTAAAATTCCTCCTCTCTACCATTCCATCTCTATCTTTCCTCTACTTTTTCCTTTTTCTCCCATCTCTTTACAATTCGTGATTTGAAATATATACCTTCTTACACATTTTTTTTTTAAATCCATTCATTTTCAAATCCATCCATCCAAATGGAGTCTTAGACTCCCTCTTCTTCCACCGAGAACGGAGGATGAAATTGAGATTCTTATTTGATATTGTTGCAATGCATTGAGAACTCAAGACATTATTGAAAATTCATATCATGTCAGGGAATTTTTAGAAAGACCTTCATTATAAACCAGAATTGTCTGTATGACCATCTTATAATCGAACAACTCAGTTATGGTAAATTAACAATTTGAAAGCTTGACCTGACAAGAATAAACACTCATGGTCGACAGAAATTCATCAGGCCATATATGAAGAACATCATAATAAACAATTCTGATAAAATTTACCATGCTGAGAGAGAGGTCTCAAACTACCTTAGCAATAACGAGGTCTTCAAAAGTAATCCTTTGATCCTTTCGTTTCTGAGAAACTAAATCGAAAACCCTATCCCCAAGAGGTCCATCAATTCCAATATACGCCTACATATGCAAGCTCATACTCATAAGGAAGGTCGCAGGCGGAGATTGGGAGGGAGAGGGAGGGAACAGACCTTGAAAACTTTTGGAGAGATGTATTTGCCGTTGCTATCCGATTGGGCGGCAAGCGATGAGTGAAGGGAACGCAAGTCTTCCAATCCCTTGGGAGTAAATGATCTGCAAATGTAAAAATTCATCTTCAACCACTGCATATGATGATTAACAGCGCGTAATGAGCAGAAACTACGAACCTCGTGGCGGCGGCGTAACGTGGATCGGCGGAGGATGATTCGGAGTTGCCCATTGCTCCGGCACTGGTAAAGTCGAATCAATCAACAAGAACAAAGTTCAATACTCATTTTACATGAATTTTAATTAGATCAATGGGATGAGTAGAGATGTTAATCCGGGCTGGGCTAATAGGGCCGACCCGTTTAACCCTGAAAAATGCAGGGTTAAGGTCATGCTTTGGTAGGCCCGTTTAAATTCGGACTTTTTTGGCCCGGCCCTATTAGCCCGCGGGCTAAACGGGCTAGCCCGCCGGTTAACCGAGCCCGCCCGCTAGCCCGCATAATTTTTTTATATTTTATATATACATATTAAATATATAATATACTTACTAGTTATTATTATTATTAATTGAAATTATCCCCAATTTCTATTTAGGTATTATATATATTAATTTTAAGTATTTATATTTGAACTTTTAAATACCAATATTTTGAACTTTTTAAGTGTTGACGTTTGATCTTTTGTCACTATGTTAAACTATTTTTATTAATTTTAATGAAATTATGGATAATATTTAGGTTCTAGTTTAAATATTAATATTTTATGACCATTATTTTAGATTATGTGTTAAAATTTAGATTTTTTCTATTTTTGTGACATAGCCCGTTTATGACCCGTTTAGCCCGAGGACCGCTAGGGTTAGGGTTAGGTCTCCAATATTAGAGGACCGTTAAGAATGAACCGGATAAAGCCCTAACCCGTTTAGCCCAAAACCCGTTAGGACTGACCCTATAGGGTTAGGACTAGCCCGTTTAACATCTCTAGGGATGAGTCACATTTAGATTTAAAAAAAAAAAATATATATATATATATAAAACAAAGAGATCAGATACACACCAGTCAATCATCAATCAATTTTAATAAAATAATCACACGTGGAAGAGATCAATAGACGTGGGGTTAACTTTTATATAAAAGTAATTTATAACGGATTTATTATGAAATTATTTTAAAATATAACTATTTAATTGAGAGAATTAAAAATTTGTGAGTTTTTTTTTTTTCACCTTTGGTTTCACAGGATATGTATTATTTTAAAATTAGTCTCATACATTTCATAATTGGTCTATAAAATTTTTTCTTGCACTTTAATCTCAAATGTTAAATTTACATATTTGGTCTCAAACATTGACGGCTCCGTTAAATCCAATGTCTGCAGCGTTAGTCCCATAAAATTTAGGGTGACTTACGTTTTGTTTCAAAAAAGTCATTATATTTACAAATAGGTGCTGTGCAGAAAAAAAAAATGCTTCTGTGCAGAAAAAAATATGATTTTGTGCAAATATTTTGAACCTATTTGTCAATACAGTGACTTTCTTGAATCTATATGTGAATTATCCTAAAATTTACTCTTACTTAATTGTGTTTAACCCATTAATCTGTATTTTCAGATTTAATTCCACTGATTTTTTTTAATTGCACAATAAGTCCTATAGAATATAAATATTGAATAAAATCAAATTAATATTAAAATAAATCAACAAAATCTTCAAATAATAAAATTTAGAGGTGGCAAACGGACCGACCCATCGGACCAAAGCACATTCATGGCCATGGCCATTTACTAATCGGGCCTATAAAAATGTAGCCCAGTCCATCCTAAATGTCGAGTAGGCCAAGCCGACCCATCAGACTGGACCAAAATTATCAACTTTTACATGTAAACGGGTTGATCGAGCCGGCCCGATGTTCACGGGCCGAAGGCGGCCCATTTTCTAATCGGACCTATAAAAATTGAGTCCAGCCCAAATATCGGGTAGGTTGGGCCGGCCTATCGTGTCGGGCCAAAATTGTCAGCTCTAATAAAATTAAATCTTTAATAAATAGTTAAAAAAATTCAACTAAATCATAAAAAATAGTTAAAAACTAAGAATTTTGTTTTAAAAAATTCCAATTTTAATTCAAGATAAATAATAATTGAAATATAATTATTTTTTAATTTAATTATTTATGACGTCTAGTTGGTTTTAAAAAAAGAAATTGATTTCATTAAATTTGGCCTATTTTTTAAAGATTTTTTTTATTTACTATTTTTTGAAGATTTTGTAGTATTTATATATATATATATAATATTTTTAAACTTAATTTTTTATTTTACTTGATTCATTTAATTTTTTCAGATTTTAGTTAGGTTTAAATGATTTTATTTAAATACTATTTAATTTAATTATGCTGAAGATTCATTTTATTTTTTAATTATTTATTATGATCATTTTCAAATTTTTGTTTTTTATTGATATTTAAAGTTTAATATATTTTAAAATTAAAAATATAATTCAAATAGTTTAATTCTTTAATATTTATGAAGTTTTTTTTATATTTTTTAAAATATAGTTTTTTTTAATATTTTTCATAATGTATTCACTTAAGAAAGAGTCAAAGATGTTTATTTTTTATTATAAATTAAGAAAGAGTCAAAGATGTTTATTATTATATTTTTTAAATAGAGAAAAATGTGGTAATGTGTTATTTTTTATTTTGATGAAGGATATTATAGGAATTAATAGGGTATGTTTAGTAATATATGATAATTTTTTAAATTTGTTGGGATATGTTTAACAAATGAGATATGTTTAAAGGATTTTGGGGGTATAAATAGTGCTACTCTTAAATTTATTAATAAAAAAATTAATAAATCAAGTAAAATAAAAAATAAGTTTAAAAAATTAAAAAACATATATAAATACTACAAAATATTCAAAAAATATTAAATTAAAAAAATCTTTAAAAAATAGGCTAAATTTTAATAAATCGGATTTTTTTAAAATCAACTAGACTTCATAAATAATTAAATTAAAAATAATGATATTTTTATTTTTATTTATCTTTAATTAAAATTAGAATTTTTAAAAATTAATTTTTTAGTTTTAACTATTTATTAAGATTTAGTTGATTTTTTAACTATTTATTAAAGATTTAATTTTATTATTTGAAGATTTAGTTGATTTAATTTAATATTTTTTAGATTTTATTCAATATATGACTTATTGTGCAATTAAAAAAAATTAACTGGACTAAATCTAAAAATATAGATTAATGGGTTAAACATATTTAAGTATGAGTAAAACTTATGGGACTAACTCTGCAAATGTTGTATTTAATGGCGCCGTCAATGTTTGGGACCAAATGTGTAAATTTTGTAACGAATGGAACTATAAGTGCAAGAAAAAAATTATATGGGACCAACAGTAAAATGTTTGGGACCAATTCTGAAATAATGCATGCCCCGTGGGACAAAAAATGCAAAAATACTCAAAATTAAAATAACAAAAAAATACATTTTAATTGGATAGTGTACCTCGAAAAAATATCTCCCACTATTCCACTTCCAAGTGGTTTTTATATGTTTGCATTTAGTCAAACACATCATTACCATGTTTTAATATTTGCAGCAGAGTTTCATTGCTTAGAATATATGCAAAATTCAATATTTCGCATATATTTTTAAAGTATTATTTTTAAATTTGTATAAATTTTTTACATAATCGAGTAAATATAAATTAAATATAGAATTTTTTGTTTTTGCATATGGTAGAATATCTTGTAAAATGAACAGCTAAAATTCTTACGAACAACTAACACTCTTCAAACTAATTTCACAGTGAATACTTATTCACACAACTTTTCTTACGAACAACTAGTATTCTTCAAATCAATTTCACGGTGAAACTTATTTCACACAAACTTACCATTTGCATGATATTTGTATTTACATAAAAGTTCAACAGGTAAAACATTCACCAAGGATGTAGTATCTATTTGTGTATTTTCAAGAAATACAACACAACCAAAGCAGCTAAATACAACAAGGCAGTTTAGTTTGCAGTATTCATTCGAGCAACCTTCTATGTTTACACCATGCAATTGCAATGATGTACAAGAAGAGAGACCCCGCGAAGCCTCCTCCAACGGTCCACAGAAACCTCGTCATCCCGTGTGCTTCATCATTAAAAATGCTGATCCTGACGTTCATACCAAAAATCCCAGCAACCACCACAAAAGCACTCACCACGAGTGTCGCTGTTGTCAGCATCACCCCCATTTGCAGCAGATGATTTTGCTTGTCGTCCAACATGATATTAATGTAATCTTCCGTATCATCTACATATTCCCTCAGCTTCAGACAGCATCAAAAATGACAGAAGATCAGCAGTCTTGCTGTGTAACTATGGAGAAATTCTTAACAAAATGAGTTTTGTACACTGACTCTGCATCTTTAATCCAGGTCAGTAATGCCACATCATATGTGAAAACACAAATAAGCAAGGTTCAACGAGAAAATAAGGATGCACACTTATGCTACAGACAGAGCAAATCCAAACAAAGCTGAACATGGAGAAGATCAAACAAAAATACTAACAACATTTTGGCAACCAAAATAAATGGTCAAACGACATAACTTATAGAGCTAAAACTACGAATATGACTCGAAAAGCTAGAAATCAACTCAAGTTTCAGCTCAGTAGTCAGACTAGCAAGCCTAGTTGAGCCCACATAATTTTACTATTTTACCCATGATATGCTAATTATTTATAAAACATACTCTACTTATGAATAAAGTAAAAATCTCTAATTAGTGTTATGCAACTTATAGAGTTGAGCCAAGTCGAGCTCAAGTTCAGAAGATTTGAGCTTTGAATTTAACTTTTTAAGCAAGTCGATTTCGAGCTTGGCATTCTACTACTCGGCTCGGCTCGACTCAATTACACCCTAATTCCTAAAAAAGCCGAAAACACATCAAGAAAATAAAAGAAGAGGTAGAAAGATGAGTTACGTACTGTGGACAATTTGTTCAGAGTGCCATCTATCTGAACGAAATATGCTTCCAGGAGCATTTCAAGCTCTTCCACATCAAGATGCTTACTTATGGCACTGTGTGTACTAGTATGGGTGTGACTGCCTCTGCTGTGGACATAAGAGCCGCCAAACAGTTGTTCATCCCTGTTGTCAATATGCTGATGGTCAGCATCTGAAATTTCGCTACCTTCCAACAGTGTTTCACCAGGATTCCTAAAGTGTCATGTTTAATCATGTTATAAGGCGCAAATCCACGAAACAAATGGTATTTTGTAGCAAGACAAAGGCTTGACATGCCTGTCATCCATGACTGCACCATCTAACTCATCTTGCTCGTCTATAGAAGATGCTGTAGAATCCTCTAGCAGTTTGTCTGTTAGGTACATCTCTGCCATGTCATCATCATCGTCAAGCAAATGCTCCAACTCATCCCTTACCTGATCAATTATGTCAAGTCATTTTAAGAAAAATATAGTATTGCATATTAGGCTATAGGCTACAGCTGTTGAAATGAGTTCATCACGAGGAAAGTAGGAATTTTCCAGATTCAATGACATTGTTAGTGAATTAATATAAATGAATTGATTCCACAATCCCCTACAAGTTTGGGTTTTAGATGAGATGATATTCTTTCAAATATAACACATAAATATGGCTTTTGAAACTCAGTTTGTTAGTCAATATAAAAAATCCATCTTCTGTAAAGCAGTTATACTGGCAATTGGTTCGTAACTATTACTTTATAGCAAGGTTCTAAAAAACGGCCTAGTCGGCCCTAGGCTGTTCTGTTTTAGAACCGACTAATCAGCAAGTCATCCAGCCCCCCCTCTTTATACACTCCTTAGAATACAGAGAAGAAGAAGATCAAGCTAGTACCTACATCTAGTGCTTAATTAGACTTTTTTTGAGAACATCTTTAATTATTGTGTTTTGTCATTTTTTATATGGAGAACTTAAAAGTTTGTACTTTGAACAAATATGTGATATCTTTTTAATTATATTATGACTTTATTGAGTTTCGAGTTTCAAGGTATTGTTTAGGGTGATGATTTACCACTTATAATTTTAATATTGAAAGGTGATGATATTGATCTTTTATTTTTTTATAATTCAATTATAAAATATTATTAATTTATTAAATAATTAATTATATTGTGGTTCCGACTAGTCCCTTCTATTTGCTCTAGATGCTAGACCCCAATGGTCCACGACCGACTAGCGAATTTTAGAACCATGCTTTATAGTATAACATAATATTTCTTAGCGAAAAAAACTAGTAAACTAATATGTTCTAATGGAACAATTAATGCTGTTTAAAAATACAGAAAAAAAAAAATGTAAATCAGTTACATGGAGATAATGGCTTGCATTAGACTTTACCATACATAAATATGAATAAAACATGTGAGACACATTAGAGCAAGTATGTGAGATAAAGTAAGAGACAAACTAATGAGTGCAAAGAATCACATTGTGAACTTGTCTGTGACAGTGTTGAGTGAAGAATGTACACTACTCCAGAAAGTGAAATATTTCCCTCTTATGAAAGACGTCTGATCAAATACCCTTTTTTTTTTGTCAGAAGGATTTGTTTTACTTTTACCTAATCTGATCAAGGAAAGTTTTTTCCCCCCCCCCCCCCTTTTTTTTTTAAGGAAGGACTTTGCTTCACCTAGTTATCAAATCAACGTATCCAACATAATTTTTTTTTTTAAAAAGAGAAAGAGAATTGCAGTTATGACCAAGGATAAGGAACAAAATCTAAGAAGAAGCTAACAGGGAGTTCTTATAGTTGTTTATTCAACATACATATGTTGATATTTTTTTATACAATGTAACTTCTTACATGAGATATCATATTCTTTTAGAGAGACAGTTAATCAATATTCTCCATATAAGGTGGGAGTACAACAATTAACTAGAAGCAAAACACATAATTCGTATCAACTTTATCAAGATAAAGTTTGATATTCTTAAGCTTTCTCACATAGTACCAATGTTTTAAAAAACTAATTCGGGAACTGAGGCGTTTTTCTATAGTACACCGAGGCGTAAGAATCGATTAGAACTGAGGCGTAGACTAAATATATATATAGTTATAGTAATATCAAATACCATAAATTAATTAAATAATTTATAAAAACTGCCATAAACATAGTCCATCAATATAATGTTAACTGCCAGTTTTAGTCAATATTTAGGGAGAATTGCACGGCGCCACTCAAGGGGGAGAAGACCGTGCCGCCGGGGGAGAGAAGAATCGCGCTACTCTAGGGGAGAGAAGAACCACGCTGCTTCAACAAGAAATTAGAATAGGCGCACAAATTTTAGGTCTCGTAACTGAGGTTGCCGCCTCGACAAGCATCAAACAGCCTCGAACCACCTCGATTAATCGAGGCGCAAGCCTCTGTTGCGCCTCTGAGGCATAAGCCTCTGAGGCGTTTTTTTATAGTTTAGAACTAAGGCTAGCCACAGTTCGTAAGCCTCAATAGTTTTTTAAAACATTGCATAGTACAAGTGATACTTCTACAGTGTTTCACTTATGTTTCAAGTTTTAATCATCACCAGTGAAAAATATAAGATAAAGTAATTTTCTGAGACAATGGATCACATGACAGAGACCTGATAAAGAATCCATCAATGACTTAACCAAGAAAGATCTCCTAAGACTTTCACATGCAAAACTTGATCATGACTTCATATTTAAAATCCAATTTTTAAACTAGTAAAGGCATTGTATAAAAAGATGATAGAAAATTACTCCATCCAACCTTTTGAACACGTCCAGTGATAGCAACCAGGCGACTTTTAATCTGTCTTACGCGTTCCAAATTGAGAGTACTGATTTTCGAAGTCAATTTATCTAATGCTGGATGGGCTTCTTGCTCCAGTGTCCTTGCCTAGCTTGGAACAGAAAATGAGACAGTGAACTCGAGAATAAAAAAAGTATTAGTTGTATCATCAAAGCGTATTAGTTGTTCCATTCAAAAGTATTACTTGTTATACTATACAGTGATAATTGTGAATCAGTTGTATGGTCCCACTCAAATAAAAATGGCAGCACAAAAGCTTTTACCTCATTGTCCAAGCAACTGCAAGCAGCCTCGAGGCATGCCTCCAATGCGACAAACTCAAAAGGAAGCAGCTTTGGACCATCTCGATTTTCCACTGATGGTTCTTTCCCTTCTGCCTTTTCTCCGTCATCCCTGCTCGGGAAATTCTCTGAATAATTTGAAGGACTTACAGGGGTTGATTGAGGCCCTTCCAAGTCATATAAGTTTGTCCAATCTGCATTCTCACCATCTCCAGCTTCCTTAATAGCAATTATCACACATCATTATATTTCCGTGACTTATAATCAATACATGCATACAAAAATTGATAAAGAATAAGTCTAAATAATTGCTATTATAAAATAGAAAAGCAACGTATGGGAGCCACGTCCCTATCTAGGATAATAAACGTGAGAACAAAAACTAATTCAACTAATGAAACATCAAAGTAGGTGATTGGAAAAAAACCCAAATTTTTTAATAAGCAATAGTATGCATTTTTCAAGAATACCACACAATTCCATTAATTCTCCATATAATATATTGACAATACAAGACTTCGAGATGCTACTAAAATTTCAGCACACATATGACTCCACGCAAAAAGCAATTTGAAAAACAGTTAATTAAGATTACACCAAAGTATCAACCAATTCACTAGTCCAAAACAAAAGCAAAACAAGACAAGCTTAAATTTTTTTATTCAAATTTCATAATCCATGTAAACCACGGATAAATCACTTCAGCCAATACTTAAAAAAAAAAAAAAGAATAATAGTTCATGCAAAAAACGAACATTCCTCTCATATTATCATGGATGTAAATGGCAGTCGCCGAGACCGTGCTTGAAGGTCTTCGGCTGCCGACGCCAAGGTCAAATCGCCGAAAAAAATTCGCCAACAGATTTGGCACTGCCAAGACCGCCTAGGCAGCCACTGAGGCCATCTTGGCACCGCCTAGATGACCATTACTCTTGTTTTTTTAATTTTTATTTCAACTTAAAAGTTAGAACTAAAATTAAAAAATAAAAAACTAATTTACTAAATTACTAAAAAATGAAAGTTTAATTGAACTACTTCATAATTTATTCGTTCTATGTTGTATTATGATAATTTTTAACATTTTGTTGTCTTTTTATATTTTTTGATAGTTATTAATTATGTTTTTAATTTATAATTTATCTATAATGTATATTTTTATTGATATATATTTAGAAAAAAATTAATATTAATAAAAAATAAAAAATAAAATAGAAAAACCTTGGCGGCACACGACCGCCCGCCGACCGCCAAGCGTCATTTGCACCCTTGCATATTATGCTCAAGCACATCTAGCTGAGTAGATTAAGAGTTCGATTACTATTTCTGCATCTCATGAACCTGCACTAAACTTGTCCAGTGAATGTTTTGTTACTTCATTATGATGATAATATACTATTCTCCTCAATATATGACCAATTCTCAATATGTACCCAATTCTCACGAACAGCAAAGAAGCATGATTAAGGCAAATAAATAATGAACACATATCACAATGTATCCAATTATAGATAGGAAGAAGGGTTATATACAGCTGCTGCCAGGAAAGGATCCAAAATTTCGTCCAACTTTGAGCACCATGAATTTTTTTACGATTTTAAAGCATAAATATAAAAAAATCTATGTATTGTAAAGAAAATCTAAATCACAATCCGCCCCAGAAATTATATGCACACATTAGAATCACTTATATGTAGCGACATCTGTGTACAATTATATATAAATAAACAGTAGATACTGCGACGGGGAAAGAGGAGAAAACCTGTGATTTGACAGCTTGACAATGCCGCAAAATCCTCCTCTGAAGCTCATCGACAAAGGGAATTACAGAGGGGTCTCTGGAATTGAGCAGGAAAACCTCTTGGGCCGTGATTATGGCCTTTATATGCTCCAAATTGATAACAACGGCCCGTTCCCGCCCAAGCACAGTCGAGGGGTACGACAGCAGCGGGTCGAGTATCCTGAGATCTCGGGCCGGGAGCCCGGTCCGCTTCATGATGGCGTGTTTTCCAGCCTCCACCACCTGGCCCTGGCCCGTCGAGTCCAGCAATAGCCACGACCTAACCCCCACGGACTTCTTCCGAAGCCCGACTCCGATGCCGAAGCCGATGGGGCGGAGAAGGGGCTCTCCGGTGCCCACCTCCTCCGTCGGTGTGCCCCTCATGGGTTTCCCTGGATTTTCCCGGTGATTAATTGTTGGATTTGGTGAAAATTTAGAGGTGGGATGTGTGATTCAATGATAGTAGGGAGGGGAAGTGTAGTAAATCTTTTTGTCCGTGTTTGATGATAATGATATATCACTCTATCTTTGAAAGAGTCCCACTTTCTTGAATTGAATAATACTTGTATACAATTAATGCGGAAAACATACTGCCAATGAGGTTTAACTGAGGGTGTCAAAATGAGTCCCTCCCCAAATTTGGTGGGCCAACTTTTACGATTAAAAATAGGATCAGTCAGAATATTTCCCCCCAATTTTTTTAGTAAGCAAACTCCCCCTTCCCCACTTCTTATTTTGAAAATAAATTTTAAAAGATAAAATTATTCTTTAAGTATTTTTTTAATTACAAAAAATCAGTTCATCCCCCTCTTCGAAACTTAGACTTTAGATTTATGTCATTCCTCTAATTTTTTAATAATATTTTTGTTAAGTGCAAAAGCTAAGTTGAGTTTGAATACTGAGTATTAAATCCTGATCCTGAAACAAGGTCCTGAACCTGAGAGAAAAATGAGTTTGAGTAAAGGCGAAGACAATACTGAGTCTGAGTGCTCTGATCCTAACACTTATCCTGAGTGTTCAGATCAGTGAAGGCACTTGTCCTGAAGACTCAGTAACCTGAAGGCATAATCCTGAGATCATCATCCTGAGCCAACATCAGTCATCCTGAGTCAGGCATCCTGACAGGCATATCCTGAGCTGAAAATGACCAATCTCCTGAGTCACTCAAGCTGAAGGTTTCAAGCTGACATTAAGGCGGTTATTTTGACAGTTGGCGGAGCAATCCTATTGGATGTCGGAACAGTTATTTCAGGCGGTTGTAACCATACAAGCTCGTTGATTGGTTATGGATTTAGAGGGCAGTTAGGATCTGGACATCTATAAAATTACATATTCATTCCAGTGAATGAGAGAGAGAGAGAGAGAGAGAGAGAGAGAGAGAGAATTGACATTCAAAATCCTTTAGAAAAGAAAGCTTGTATTTTGTAAATCATTATCCATATTATTAGTGCAGTGAGGAAACCCTCATCCGTGGACGTAGATCAATTTGATCGAACCACGTAAATTCTTTGTTCTTTGATTTTTCTGCATTTTGTGTTCATCAAAGTTCTTCAAAGTCTGATAATCGAAAGTCTTATTGAGGTCAATTATTCCGATTAAATTCACAACAATTTTTTTGAATAAAAATGTTCAACTATTAATGTTCAAACAAAGAATTTCATGACCGTCATCCTGGAACCGAACCACCGTCACCCAAAAATCGACACGATTTGACCGAATTCGAACTATTTTTTTTTTTTCCGTATATATTTGTTCAACACTGGTTGGTGAAACAAATGCATAATGTTTGGAAAAACCAGAGCCGAACAAATGACTCCCAGCGATTTATACGTGATTTTCAATCGATTTTGTCCGACGAATTTTTGCAAATGATTTTCAATCGATTTTTAATCTCAATATTTGTAATAGTAACAACAAAAACTCATCCAAAACTCATTCAAAATAATAGATCATTCAAAATCATTCAATACCAAAACCTAATTAAATACCAAAAAAAGAGAAACCAAAATCTTATACATTTCGTTCATCGGTATGGAAAAGATGACAATGGTGGTAGTTGGTGGTGGTCGGAACGGTTGTGTGGGTGGATGATCTTTGAATGAAAGAAGTATGCCTATTTGATCTGGTCCAATAGGTCTATCGGGCCAATTGGACTTGGGTCGGGCTTGGTTCGAAATATTAGGCGATCCATTTTTAAATAAGCTACAATAATATACTTATACAAACTGTCATAATTTTTTTCAATTAAATTAAGTCTAATTCGCAATATTATTTCTTTTGAAATTACTTTGTTTATTTTAAAAATTTTAACATTGCAAATTACACTTATTATAATGAATTATTATTTAACATTTTTAAGGTATGAATTATTATTTAAACTTAATTTTAATTGTAATTTGTGAATTTTTAAATTAATATTGAATAAAATAATTTAATTTATAAATTTAGTTATTAAAATAATGGATCATTTTGGCCAGATGGCCCGTCTAGGATCAGACTGTGTCTCTAAAATATAGGCTCAATTGATAATAGGTCTGACCCAGCCTACAAAATATGAGCAACCCGGTGAGCGATGCTGGCCCAACCCAATTTGTCACGTCTAGGTGGAATACACTTAACTATTTAAGATATTATGTGCTCTAAATTCATGAGTAGATTCTCACACTTATTAAAAATTATCTGTTATATACTCTCTCATATTTCCGTTGTCTTCACACTTTCTATTTTAATTTGTCTCAATTTAATCTTTAAATAATTAAATTTTTTTAATATAATATTCATATTATATCCACTTTATATATTAAAAAATATAATAACTAATTTTAATTAGTTAAAAAGAAATAAAATAGTTTTTCTAAACATGTGTGTTATACACAAGTATGAAGATAGATTCGGATCAACTTAAATATAAAATAAAAAATACTTGTGTGAGAGTGTCTCAAGATATGAAATCAGTGAAAAAAAAATGATATGATTATAATAAAAAATACGCAAATTCTCATATGCAATATTGTACAAAACCCGCTCCGTGCAATTGACCCATTTTCACAATCCATTTTATAATACAGATCTAGGATATATATTGATAACCGTTTTTTCTTTGTCAGGTTTTTCCTCGGCTTTCAATTTTTTTTATTTGCGCAATCGGTTTCTTCTCTCGTACGAAATTCTCTGGCAATCGTTTCTTCTCTCAAACGATATTCTCAGACGATTTCCATCACATTACATTTGTAATACGAAAACATTGTTTTGAGAAGTAGTATTATAAATGATATCTTGCAGTATACAAAATTTGAACATATAGTAATACATATAATAACATTGTATTTTATATTATTTTTTATATTATGTGATATTTTGTATTAAGAAAAATGTGTTTCTATAAGAAGAATATTTTAATACTAGATGAATAAAATTGTTTTATTGTAATAAGTATATGATGTTACTTTAAGAATAAAAATGTATTACTGTAAGAAGTATTATATGTTACTACATGAATAAAAATGTGATACTGCATGATTAAATCTATGTTACTACAAGAAATATGTATGATTTTTTTACACTACAAGAAATATGTATGATTTTTTTACACTACAAGAAATATGTCTTAAGACAACTGTGTTACTATAAGAAGTATTATATGTTACTATATGAACAAAACTTTGTTACTATATGTTTAAATTTGTGTTTCGATACTGTATTAAGAAAAAGTGTGTCACTAAAAGAGTGTTTTATCACACTATGCGAATAAAATTGTGTCATTTTGTATTATGTATATGATTTTACTATAAGAATACAATTATGTTACTTTAAGTAGCATTATATGTTACTACATGAATAAAAATGTGCAACTGCATGATTAAATCTGTGTTACTGTAAGAATTATGTCTTAAATATGAAACTTTGTATTATGTGTATTTTTTTTGCGTTTTTGGAATGATCAGCGAATTATGGAATTTTGACCCGCATACCAAGGCGACCCACGAGTTTTCAAAGTTTTTCTTTTTAGGCATATATTGCACCGTGCAATATTGCATGGGAGATCTACTCTAAAAAATAACAATGTTTTTAAGAAAATCAACAGTCATTTTTAACCAAAATATTATCATTTTTAATAGTAATTATTTTTTAATTAACAAGTTACACATTTTATATTGATCTCATATCATAAGAATGTCTCACACAAAACTTACTATATATGTATATATAATATTAGTCAATCTAAACAAAAATTATATTTGACAAATATTTTATGATAATAATTTTAAAATATATTGAATATATTTTTGAGACTTAATATTATGATAGACTCATCTATTTGTTGTGTAAAAATTATTTTCTGATAATCAAGAACGATGTAGAGCCCACTAGAGGAAATTATATTTGTGCCCACGGCTTACATAGCCATAATATAATACTTCCTCCATTACGATTTCGATAATTTATTTTTTCAAAGTTATTCCTTAAAAACATCAATTATTTACACTCTATTTCACTGTATTTTACTTTATACTCTTCCTCAATGAAATAATTTTCCTCCATAAAATAAAAAGGACTCATTTATTTTTAATAAAAAAATTAATTTTATACCCACGAATACTATGAATAGTTTTTGTGGGTGCACACTATGCACTTGGATTTTAAAATTAATTTTGATCAAAATCATCGAGCATTACACGTGGCTTCCAACTGAGATGCTAAATGTCAGTGAACATCACATGCGAACAGTGTCGACGATTGCCACACTTCCACACATGAACTTATGATCTGCAAATTGATTCTGATTTATCAGGTCTTTTCTAACAATTCACAGTTGCTGTAAAATAAATCAATTAAAATTTGGGAAAAAAAAGATGTTAATTAATTCACAGTTGCAGTAAAACGAAACTTTCTACTGTGAATCATCTCTCTGGTAAGCCGATGAACATGAGAATATCAAAAAGTGGGTTCAGATTTTTATTTTTCATCAATAGGCATGATTCTTGGTGATTTCCAATTTAATTTTTTCGAATGGTGGTGTTTGATCATATATTGTCCAAATATATGATTGTTTTCAATCACATTTTATAGAAAAAGAATGGTATACCTCAAATAACTAATTATAATATCCGAAAAATAATTTATAAAACCTAAAAAATAATTTATAAATATATAAATAATAAATGAATAATATATTCTCTAAGAATAATTTAAAATAACCCAAGATCAAATTATAATACTAGAAGAACAACTCACCAATACCCTAAGAACAAGTTTAAGTAAATACCCCCAAAACAACTCGCAATATCCCAAAAACAAGTTTAAGTAAATACCTCAAAAACAACTCACCAATACTCTAAGAATAAGTCTAAATAAATACCCCAAGAACAACTCGCAATACCTCAAGAACAATTAACAATATCCAAAGAACAAATCATTAATACATCAATTGCAAAAAAAAAAAAAATCATATAGTGCGGCGTGTAGCGTGTGTTTTAGAAAATTCAAAATTAAAGTCAAATTTAAAATTAAAATCCAAGTGCATGGTATGCACCCAAATGCACACAAATTTTTGTGAAATACTAATAAATAATTTTAATTGATTTTCATGCTATTTTGTTTAGGATAAATAAAATCGCAATAACGAGTACTAGTTATTTATTTCCTTAATCACTAAATATGTATTTTAAATTTATTTAAATTTTATTACCCTATATATTTTTTAGAGTTTATACTTTATATCACAAATATAACAATTATCTTTCTAAATTAATTTAAAACATTATGTTCTCTCTACTCTATGCACAAAAAGAGTGCAATTATCAAAACAACAAATATTATCGAATGCATATAAACATATAGGTAGGAAGTTGGTATTCCACTGAAACTTCGGCTGCCTCTTTGATGATAGAGAGGAGAACGAGAATTCACAGCATATGTGCACAATAGATAAAGCAAAGAGAAAGATAATGATTATTTAATATATTTGAAAAATAATTATTATATTTGTTGTATAAAATAAAATAAAAATTATATATGATAATAAATCCTAACATATATGGTGGTTAGGGAAATAAATAATATTATGTGCTGCATAGGCGTTGGGCAACAAATATAGTACCCACTAGTGGGCTCTATATCATTGTTGTTCTTATATTATTTTGTATGTTTGGATGTATATTGGATCGAAAATATTCATTTATTCAATGGTGGACACAATTTTAAATACCCACCGCGAATATGATGATGACACATAAGCGTGAGGTTCACTATTGTAGGAATAGTAGGAAAGGGGAGCTCAATAACTCTTTAGCCGCTAACCGAACCATCCCTCCCTTTTGTTGAAGTACGGGATGCTTAAATTTTAGGGTGCTGTTAAACATACCGAATCTGGATATCCAGAATTCTGTTTTGGTAACTAATTGGTGTAGTTAGTTTTGGCTCCAAGATTAGTGTAATGGCGCTAGTTTTTCCTCCCATAATTCCCTCCACTCACTCGGCCACTTCTCCCTTCATTTTCTTCTCCACTATCATTAATTAAAACTCGCACATTCCTATAAATATTAATTAACATTGTTATAGTTATTTTAGAGGAATTAATATTGTTACCGTTAATCAATAGTTATCGTTAAACATGCACTGGCCTAAATTAAATTAGTTTATTTTAGCTTAACCTTTAAATTAAATCTTGTAAGAGCAAAAAACACGTAAATCATCTAAGGAAGCACACATGAGCACATCTGTTGATAGGCGAACTACTCGAGAACAATTATGGAACGAACTGAGAAGCTCGCTGACATGCCTAGGAGACACATCACCAGCTTTGACCTAGTCAACCTTGGGAAGCTCGCCCAGATACCCTTGGAAGAGGGAAGCTCGCCCAGACGCCCATGGACGAGTCATTAAATAGCCAACAATCAGAGGAGAGAGAGGGCAGATATGAGAGCTCGTCCATATGCAGGGGAGCTCGCCACCATCAAGGGACCGAGCTGAGATCCACCACCACACTACCCCGAAATGACACAGGGCAACAAAGCTCGCTGAGAAGCTCGGGGTACATACACTAGTCGTATAGGAAGCAAGTAGTGATGTAGTAGGACGAAGCAGCATAAAGGAAGCATAGTAGTGAGTAAGGACAAGTGTCAAGGACACTTGTCAACACCTAAAGCCAAGTAGGCTCACATGGTGCCACTTCACTACATGCAAACCTATAAATAGGTCTCTTGCATGTATTTTCTCTCTCTAAGTTTCATAATTCTAACTATACTTTCTCTCTCTAAAACTCACACTTTCTCTCTCTAAACACAATCAAGAACAAGCGTAAATCTTCGTATTGTTTGGTGGATTCTTAAGTTATAAACAGCCATTAATCCTTCCAATTAACCTAATCCATCAACAATTTGGCGCTAGAGGAAGGGGGGACGCCGAACCTCCGAATTCAGAAATTGAGAGAAAAATCTGTGAGGGTTTGAAGAAGACTTGAAGGTGATCTTAAGTTTGTTGAAGAACACTTGAAGATACAAAAAAATTACCAGATTCTAGTTTGATTTCCAAAAGACAACTTCCCACTGCCCTACATTGATCAGCTTGTCGATAAAACTGCAGGCCACGAGATGATGACATTCATGGATGCTTTTGCAAATTATCAATAGATAGCAATGCACCCAGACGATCAAGAACACACGACATTCTACACTAACAAAAATATGTACTGCTGGGAAAGGATGTCGTTCGGAGTCATCAACGCCGGAGCTACCTACCAAAGATTGGCGAACAAGATGTTCGACCAGCACATCGGGCACACTATGGAGGTGTACGTGGAAGACATAGTTTTCAAGAGTTTGCGAAAGGAAGATCACCTCGACCACCTTAAGCAAACCTTCGACATACTGCGCCACTACAACATGAAATTAAATCCAAAGAAGAGCAGCTTCGGCGTCCACTCGGGAAAGTTCCTGGGACACCTGGTGAGCCAGAGAGGAATCGAGGTCAATCCGACGCAGGTAAAGTGCATCATAGATATGAAGGTGCCAGACTCAGTGCCGAAGGTTCAAAGGTTGACTGAATGTTTGGCAGCTTTGAACCAGTTCATCTCTAGGTCCGGCGATCGAAATTGTCCATTCTTTGAAGCGATTAAAGCAAACCGACTTAGAAACAAGGACAATTTCCAATGGACGAGCGAGTACCAAAGAACTTTTGAAAGCATCAAAGAGTACCTGGCCAACACGCAGATACTATAAAAGCCAGTACCTGGAGAACAACTATACCTGTACCTGGCAGCGTCGGAGGTAGCCATTAGTTCAGTACTGGTCCGAGAAGAGGGAGAGACGCATCTACCAGTGTATTACGTTAGCCAAGCTTTACACGAAGCATAGTTACGATACTCCCCAACAAAGAAGCTAGCCTACGCACTGGTGATGAGTGTTAGAAAATTGAGGCACTACTTTTTCGACCATCCAGTGGAGGTGTTGACGATGTTCCCACTAAGGCAAATACTGCACCTGCCGGACACTGCAGGACGCTTGTTGAAATGGTCTCTAGAAGTTAGCCAATACGGTATAACCTACGCACCCCAAACAGCGATCAAGGGACAAGCGCTCGCCGATTTCAACGTCGAGCTAACTTTCCCACAAGTTCCGACGAGGGGCCGTATAGCTCTGTGGCACCTCTACGTCGACGGATCATCAACTAGCACAACAACAGGAGCAGGTGTAGTACTAAGCCCAGATAGACAAGTCTTCACCTCGGCAATTCGTTTCAACTTTAGAGCAACCAACAACGAAGCAGAATATGAAGCGTTGATAGCCAAACTAAGGTTATCATTAGCTGTGGGGGCAAACAATCTTCAGATTTTTAGAGATTCCCAGCTAATAATATCCCAAGTCCGGGGAGAATACGAAGCTAAAGACCAGCAAATGATGATGTATCAGAAGATAGTGGCACATCTGATCTTGATGTTCAAACAAGTTTACATCGAGCAGATCCCAAGGTTGGAGAACACGCAAGCTGATGCACTAGCCCGACTAGCTACTAGTAGCGGCGAAGCAGAGTTGACAGAGGTCGTCGTCACCAAACTGAAGGACCCCTAGACGTCTGATTACAAAGTAAATCATACTTCGAGTGGGGGGCAGGAAGATGGCGAAGATTGGCGCACTCTGATCGAAAAATACTTGAAGGATGGATCGGTCCCAAAAGATGTGTGGGAAGCTAGTCGGCTAGTGAAGCAAGCAGCCAGATACACGTTGGTGGATGGTCAACTCTACAAACGTGGATTCTCTCTACCCCTACTCAAATGCTTGTCTAAAAAGCAAGGGTTCGAGGTGTTAGAAGAAATCCACCGGGGAATTTGTGGGAGTCACGCTGGGGGGCAAGCTTTGGCATACAAGACAATCAGGCAGGAGTACTACTGGCCTACTCTACGAAAAGATGCCATTAGCTTCGCCCAAAAATACCGGAAGTGCGAGCTATTCGCTCCAAATATTCATTCTCCGGCAACCTAACTCAAATCGGTCTTCAGCCCATGGCCTTTTGTAAAATGGGGTATCGACTTGATCGGCCCATTCCCACCTGGCAGAGGCGGTGTAAAGTTCACCGTAGTAGCGGTGGACTACTACACTAAGTGGGCTGAAGCTGAGGCACTCACAACAGTTACACAGGAAAAGATGATCAGTTTCATATGGAGAAATCTGATATGCCGATTCGGACTCCTGCAGTCGATAGTGACGGATAACGGCAGACAGTTCGACGATCAGAAGTTGAGAGAGTTCTGTAGCTCGTGGAATATCAAGAAACACTACTCAACTCCGTACCATCCACAGTCGAATGGACAAGTCGAAGCAGTAAATAAAATTCTGAAACATATGATGAAGATCCGTCTCGAGGACAAGAAAGGAAGCTGAGCGGATGAGCTTCCGGAGGTGCTGTGGTCTTACAGAACGTCGTATCGAGCAAGTACCGGTGAAACACCATTTGACTTAGCTTTCAGAACAGAAGCAATTATACCGGTGGAAGTTCAGAACAAGACTTGGAAGGTGGTAGGATACGAGGAGAAAGAAAATGATGAAGCCTTAGCAGTGGAGAAGGACCTGCTTGAATAAACTAGAGCTTCGTCAGAACTAAAGAACGCCACCTACAAGCAGAGAGCAGAAAAGTACTACAACTCCCAGGTGCGGGACCGAAGTTTCAAGGTCGGGGAGTTGGTGTTAAGAAGGAAGCTGGCAACTCCACCAGGTGTGTTCGGACCTAACTGGGAGGGACCATTCCGAGTTACCGCAGCTTGGGCAAACGGGACATACGACCTCGAGGACATGGAAGGGAAAGTTTCATCATATACGTGGAGCGCATCACATTTGAAGAAATTCTACCAGTAAGAAGAATGGGGAACAAAATTCTGTAATAGACTAGTCGAAGGTTCACATCAGAAGTGTTGATGACGACCAATGTAAAGTTTGTTGCTAAATAAAGTTGGAATTTTTTTCAAGAAATATCAACTGTTCAATCTTCGCAATACATAAGGACTAAGGTCCCAAACGTTATAATCTAAAGCTCAAAGGCAAAGGCCAAAGTGCCCAGGGTTAGCAAAGGTGTCCTCCTTAAAGGACCACTAAGCGCCCACTGTCCTAAGTTAGAAAAATTCACAAAAAGACGATTAAAACGTCTAAGGCAAGGTTCTTGAAACCCAACCGCCCAAGTGAATTAAGAAAAGTACAACTCGCTGCCCAAAGTGGCTTAAGACGAGCGATTCGCGGCCTTAAGTGGTGTAAGATGAAGAATACGTACTAAATGAATGAAGTACAAATTCGTAGTCCGAAGCGATGTAAAACGAATGATTCGCTTCCCAAAGTAGAATAAGACGAACAAATAAGTACTGAAAATGTAAATACAAGCTAACTAAAGATATAACGTGCAAGGAAAGTAAAATGGAGCAAGTTGAAACAAAAAGTCATATTCATTCAAAAATACTTGGAAAATTTTCCAAGTATGGGTTGTGGTTCTGGTTACAAAGCCAACCAGCTGGCTATCTTTGAAGGACAAAAGGAGCTCCTTCTAGGCAAGCTATACGAGCCTGACGAGCTATTCTTACTTGACTAAAAACAAAAGAAAGACTATGCTAAGAAAAGATAAAAAAAAATCCTAAGTCTAAGGAGCGACGGGAGCCTCGGGAGTAGGAGTGGTGGAGACATCAACTGGGGCTTCAGTTCGAGCGACCTCCGGGGGAACCTCGCCGCCACCAACTTGGCCAACTGGAGGAGAGAGTGTGGGGGAGTTCAGTTATATTCCCAGTGAGCCCACTAGTGTCTAGCACACTAGTGTCAAACATAATATCTCCACACACCTTCTGCATATGATCAGCAGTTGGGGGAGTTCGCTGCTCATCCTCCTCCGAAGGGACGACCGGGATCTCAAAAGTTTGTACAATCTTAAAATGGTCCCTAACGGAGTCGAGATTGATCCCGTAGCCGGCGAGGTTGCCAATGTCCAGCTCGGACCCCTCGGGGATCTTGGCCTTCTCCAGACAGTCGGCGAACTCGGATGTGATTGCTTCCCATTCATCATCTTTATTCATCCGAGTCCACTGGAAGGCACGAAAAACCTCGACATAGCACGGTATAAAGCCTCAGTCTGTTGCAACTGTCTGGGCGAGCTCCAAGGCCTTTGGTGAAATTGAAGCATTGGCCTGGTCTCGGAGCTCGGCGATCTCGAGTGCCTTCGCAGCGACCTCCTTCCTCAAGCTGGAGCACTCCACCATGTTCTCCTTGTACTGCCCCCAAACGATGCCCACCTCATCTTTCATCTTGGCGAGCTCTTCTCTCCCAGCAGCGAGCTCGTGGTGAGCTGATTCAAGTACAACCCTCTGACGGGTGAATTCAGCTTGAAGTTTTTCCAACTTCTTCAGTGCATTCTGCTCCGCCACTAGAGAGGCCTTCGTCTTCTCCTCCATTTCTGTGAGCTCATCAACAGCCTTCTTACGCTCGTCTCCCAACCGAGCGATAAGAGATTTAGTATCATACCGAGCTTGGTCGGTGGCGGTGATATCATTAGTCACCATCTGAGTGGCGGAAAGAGCTGCACAAGCATGATACATCGCCAACCTTGCCCGGTCTGCTGGCTTCTGCTTCTCGATAAGGGCCAGCTCGGAGGCAGGAAGATACTTGGGAGCTTCAGAAAAGATATGATGAGCTGGCCCCGGAGGAAGCTCCCTCACGACGGCCATTGCTTTGGACCTCTCCGCGTTATGAAGAACGTCTGGGCGATGGGGAAATTCAACGGGAGCATATCTACAAACATAGTTCAGCAAAGAAAGATATGTTAGAATAAACAAAGAAAAATCAAGATCTAACTTCGAGATGTGCTATCTACTCACCCAAACCGATCGGGATTGAGCCCGAGGAGTGTATCATCATTGATCAGGATCCCATAGGGGAATGGATGTGGTGCACTCTGAGGAGTTGGAGGAGCTTGAGAGGAATGAGGAATGGTTGATCGTGTGGAACCACCGTGACTAGATCCAGAGCCACCACGGTCACTTCGCTCAGTCTCTTCGTCACGAAGGGCGACCTGAGATCGCTTCTGGCCACGAGCCTCCTCCTCGCTAACTCGCTATCCATCACCGCGATGAAGACCCTTTTTATTTTGAGGCGGCAGAGCTTGTGTAGGTCGCCCAGAAGCTGAGCCACCTCGCCCTATATCCCTTCGGGTCTTGGCGACCTGCTCAGGTGCGGGCGGCGGAGCGAAAGTTTTCTTCTGTGAGCTGGAACCTCCAGCCCTATTAATGGTGGGAGCCGTCCCGGCGAGCTCCGCCTTTTTGGTGGCCTCCAAGGCAGTCCTTGATGGGATCTCGATTCGGTTTGGGCGAGGTCTACCCATCGAGAGTTGGCGAACTAGTGTGTGATAGGCCTCGGGAACTTCAATCGGAGGGAAGGCGACTGTCACACCTTCACCTGCATAATTTACAACAGGCCAAGGTTAGTAACTTGGCGAGATATGAAGAGTTAAAAATCCTTGGGGCTCAGGTCCTTGAGCCGTGAGATGGTGCGGCGAGGTCAAGACGCCGGTAAGCCTCCGGCAATGATGTTGACACAAATGCTTGACGTCCCGGTTCTTCAACTCTCGCAAGCAGCACACCGTCCGGACGAAGTCGAACCCAATTGATATGTCGGGCTTGCCGCGGCTCGTCTTGTGGTGCTTCGGACCTACAAAAGAGAAGATTAAATTAGTAAATCTAATTCAACTCACGCACACCGAAATATGCCACCTACTACTGGGTTCTCCGTATTCCTCGGGGGAATAAATACGCCCTCCTCACCCGGTATAACTGGTACAAGCTCGCCAGTCTCCGCCAATGAAGACGAATTGCTCCTTCCAGTCACGAACTTTATTTGGAAGGCTCTCCAAAAAAGTTTCTCCCAGGCAAGCTTTCAAATAGTAGTACCCCTTGCCAACCTTAGCCTGCCTGGTTACGCTGAAGAGCTCATCAATTTCGGCCGTGGTCAATCGATTCTCGTAGCCCTCCAGACCAAAGATAGTCAACATGGCCAGAAGACTACTCCAGGCGTTTAGGGTAAGTTGAGTAATGGCGAGGTTGGTATCCATAAAAAATTGTCCAATGATGGGGTGCAAGGGTAGTGTAAGCCCAGCCTCCAAAGTGTGGACATTGATAGCAGTGAGTCCGGCTGGGGGCATATCAGCTCGTTCATCCTTTTCCGGAGCGTACAAGAAAATATAGAGAGGAATACAATATTTCTCGCAAAGCTTGGAAAGAGAGTACTCATTGATGATACTCTGGATCTCGTTCGCCTTGTAGTCGGATTTACCTTTCGCATCCCGAGTAGTTCGCCCGGGTAGAGGGAAGTTCGCCACATGTTCCTCAACATATTCATTCCAGACGAACTCGTGCACGATGTCAGAGGGGACTTGATGCTCAAGAAGCTGAGGGAAAGGAAAACTAATTGAGTGAAGATACTCGTGTGTAATCTCCACTTCCTCCTCATCATCTTTCTCAAGCTCGCCCTCTTGGTCGCCAGACTCGGCGATCTCCTCATGGGTCTCAGCGACCTCCTCATTTCCACTAGCAACCCTCACCTCCTGAGCGATCTCTTCCTCATCCCCCCAAACTTCACGAAGTACATCTTTAGAACCACCCCTGGAGTTGGTGGCTTTATCTCCAGAATCAGTCCGGACCTCACCTGATGATTACAGTTTAAATATGCATGTATTTTACCTATTTTGTGTATTATTTTGTGTACTATAATGTATTGTTTAGCGTATTTATATATAATTTCATACTTTCTAATTAGTTATAAGTATTTATGTTTTCTATATACATAAGAGACATATGTATAATTCAACATGACCATTATGTCTATTGTATATTGTTGAGGTCTTAAGTGGAGTTATACTTATCCAAATTTTATGATATTGAACACCTAAGACAATGTACTAAATACTTAAGACATTTTAGTGATCCAATTTTACATGTTTGGATTGTATTTGTACTCAAAAAGTGAAGACTCCATTTCTATCCAATGTTTGGACTCAAAACACATTTTCGTATTTGCACAATATCTGGAGCCTCACTAATCCAATTGAACCAATTCCAGTTGTATTTGATCACTAATTCGTTTCTCTACAACTTGTCTTCAGGGCTCAAGTGTCAAAAGTTCCGGCTTCAATGGTCAAAATGACAATCAATGCAAGGGCTTCAGAATTTCGCCATCTCAGGACACATGTTGGGAAACAATTCACCATAATTCACACAAAAGTCCAATTTACACAAGACCAAAGCCATTGGTTAGCCAAGAAATTCATCAAGACACAATAAAAATATTAAAGGCGTTGATTTTGTGCAAGCTGAGATATCTGCTTTTCAAGAGACCACCATAAATACGCGGAGAAAAACAATCCAGTTTTACCAACTTCACTATTCTGGTCATAAATCACAATCTAGAGATCCGATTTTTGAGATCTTAGACTCCTTGGAAAGATAATCCAACGGCCTACAACTTTTATTCAGAAGTCAAGATGAAATTCGGATGGAAAGGGCAATTAAATTACTGATCTTTACAGGCCACGTGAATTGGTTGCTAAAGTCTTCATGATTCACTATTTGGAGGCCTATATAAAGAGCCCTTTAGCAACCCTTGAAGGCATCCCATTTTCCTTGTAATCCTTCTATCTTAGTCTAGTATCTCTCTTAGAAATATGAGTTCTTATTGTACTAGTATGAGTAGCTAAATATTTTACTAGAGTTAGGGATGAAGCTTTAGTAAAGTATTAGTGATGTTCTTGGTTATTCAATAAAGATTTTCAAAGTTTCAATCCTTTAGTCATTTGATGAGTTCTTAAGAGAGGTTTTGATGTGTCATTATTTTGATTTGTTGTAGACTTATTGGCACAGCAAATTCTTAGTTTTACATGTCAATTATTGATTTTATAAACTTGTTAGAACAACTAAAGGTACTTTTCAAAGTATTATACGTGCTCAATGTTATATCTTCCGATTGAAATCTCTTGATTGTTAGATTTCGATTGAGTTATCAAAGATAACCAAGAATAACTCTAGTATCTTCACTTAAAGTGGAATCCCGAAGCTCTAGTATTTTGTTACTCTATTGAAACCTCTCAACTAGTTTGTATCTTTTTCTTCCAAATCTCCTTGTGGTTCGACGCTCGGTCTCCCGAGAGATTTTATTACTTGAAATCAACCTACACTTGGGTACGTAACTCTCAAGGAGCTATCATCTGAGTGCTGGCTAGTGTCCGGGTGAGCTACGGAGCTCGCCCTAGAGCCCGACTCGATCATGATAGGGGTCATTTGAGGAATCGGGAGGTTCTCGACCATAGGTTGCTTCCCTGGGTTACAGTTCGAAATCGTCCGGCTCGAGGATTGGGTAGACATGATTAAATTGATTAGGGTGAGGTCTTAATTGTTATGTTTTAAAGCTGCTGGAATTTATGACCCAATGACCGGAAAATTCGAAGAAACGGTTTGGAAAGTCTAAAAGTTCACCGGAAATGTAAAAAATTTCCAGAAACTCTAAGAAATGGAGAAAGGACAAGGAAAAATCTGCAAAAGAAAGGAAGATAGGAAAAAGAAATGATGTTACTACCTTGGGAAATCCTTGAAAATCCGTTGAATGCAAAGGTTCTTAATCGTCGGAAAAATGCTCTGAAATTCGGAAAGTGAAAAGTGAGAAATGGAAGTGATTTCTCATATTTATAGGCGATTGGGCGACCTGCGATTTCTCACGAGTCTGGGGACCTATTGGCAAAGATTTGAAAGTAATGGCATGATGGGCGCGGGAAATGAGGCATGAAAAGGTATGCACGACGCCTTGATCTACACACCACATCAGCATGCCCATCGCCATAAGGTAGCTCGCCAAGACGCTCAGTACCATACCAAGAAGAAGTTTGCCTACACTCGAGCTCGCACCCACTGAGACCAATCAACTCGCCCTCATATTAGAAATATCATGATGTGGACGAACAGGGGGGCAAATGTTGATAGGCGAACTACCCGAGGACAATTATGGGACGAACTGAGAAGCTCACGACATGCCTAGGAGACATGTCACCAGCTTTGACCGAGTCAACCTTGGGAAGCTTGCCCAGATACCCTTGGAAGAGGGAAGCTCATCCAGACGCTCATGGACGAGTCATAAAATAGCCAACAATCAGAGGAGAGAGAGGGCAGATATGAGAGCTAGCCCATATGCAGGGGAGCTCGCCACCATCAAGGGATCGAGCTGAGATCCACCACCACACTACCCCGAAATGACACAGGGCAACAAAGCTCGCTAAGAAGCTCGCCCAAGCTCGAGGTACATACACTAGTCGTATAGGAAGCAAGTAGTGATGTAGTAGGACGAAGCAGCGTAAAGGAAACATAGTAGTGAGTAAGGACAAGTGTCAAGACACTTGTCAATACCTAAAGCCAAGTAGGCTCACAAGGTGCCACCTCACTACATGAAAATCTATAAATAGGTCTCTTGCATGTATTTTCTCTCTCTAAGTTTCATAATTCTAACTATACTTTCTCTCTCTAAACACAATCAAGAACAAGCTTAAATCTTCGTATTGTTTGGTGGATTCTTAAGTTATAAACAGCCATTAATCCTTCCAACTAACCTAATCCATCAACAACATCATCTCTAATTTGTGACTTATGTGGTGATGATGAATCATATGTTCAATATACTCTTTTCGATGATAATATGATGATGCTTCATAAAATTCACCACCGAAAATGCTCCATACAATCCGATGGCTGATAATGAGGGTTTGGAAAATGATACGCAAAATAGGGTTGAGGATGATACAAATTTAATCAAAATAGGTATGTATTTTGATAGTATTGAAACTCTATTTAATGCTTATCAAGATCATGGAAGATCCAGAGGTTTTAGTGTTGTGAAAAGGATCATGGATGAAAAGTATGCTCGATTTGTTTGTGATAGGGCTGGAATTTCAAAAACTAATAAGACATCAAAGAAAGTAGATTGCAAAGCTCGATTGAATGCTATAAAAAAATCGACCAAACTTGTTTGGTTTCATCAATGGAGAATACACACAATCATGAAATTGATCCAACATTTTCTCCATTAATGCCAGGTCATACACATTTGTCCGTCCATATCAAGAGACAACTCGAAGTAAACGATATTGCCAGGAATAATACCATGTAAGAATGTAAGACTATGTGAAGTGCAAAGTGGTGGTCCTGAAAATTTGGGTTGCACGGCCAAAGATTGTAGGAATTTCATTGACAATCGAAGGAGGAAGAAGTTATGAGAGGATGATGCAATGAGCAAAATGTTTGCTAGACTTGAACTGAAAGATAGAAATTTCTTCTATGTGTTTGATCTCGATGATGAAGATCGATTGCATAATGTTCTATGGATTCATTCAAGAAGTAGGGTTACATACGAAGAATTTCATGATATAATTAGTTTTGATACAACATACCTAGTGAATAGGTACGAATAATTGGACTTTTGTCTTTTTTATAGATATTTGTTAGCCATTAACATAGTATTAATTTCTTAGATTTATTTTTTATTTTGTTTGAATAGGTATAAACTACCATTTGCATCATATGTTGGAGTTAATGACCACGGACATTCAACCTTGTTTGGGTGTGCCTTATTGACAAACGAGGATGCTAATACTTTTAAATGACTTTTTAATTGGTTAGAAGGAATGTATGGTGTTTACCCTCATGTCATAACCACCGATCAGTGTAAAAGTATTAAGATTGTAATTCGTGAGGTAATGCCCAACACAATCCATCGTTATTGCATTTTGGCATATCTTCTCAAAAAATTCACAAAAATTTAGAGGTGGTAATGAGTATTCTAAATGCTCAAACGAATTTAAAGGATTTGTTCATGATCGTCTTACAATAACCAATTTCGAGGCCAAGTGGGCAGATTTTTTGGTGAAATACAATTTGGAAAATAATGAGTGGTTGCAAAAGTTGTACAATGAAAGGGAGAAATGTGTTCCTATTTATTTGAACCATATTTTTTGGGCTGGAATGATTTGTACTCAAAGAAGTGAGGGGATGCATGTTTATTTTGATGACTTTGTTCACTCGAGAAACACTCTCTAACAGTTCATGGAGCAATATGAAATTGTCATCAGGAATACATATAAGAAAGAGTTTGAAGATGATTTTAATTGCAAGAATAAAGTAATTTTTTGCTCTACTTTGTTCTCTTGGGACGCACAATTTTCAAGCATCTTAAATATGAAGTACAACAGATGATATATTGTCATGTTATCTCTCCAAGTGAACAAGAAGCAGTCGAGGATTTGAATGGTGTTTGAGTTGAAAATTCAGGAACCCTTTGAATGACTTCTACTTCAAAAAATTCACTTACATTGTTGAATGGAGGCCTTAAGGAGAATATATCAATTGCAACTGCAAGAGTTTCGAGTCCAAGAAAATTTTATGTTCTCACATTTTTAAAGTGTTGGCACAAAAAGGCATTGAAACTGTGCATGAAAGGTATTTGTTAAGGAGGTAGAGAAAAGATGTATATCGCCGACAGTCTAGCATTTATTTTGTGGGAGGTTATCCTCACATGATTGAGGAATACAAAAATATTAATGAGGTTGAAAAATTCTTTCAAGAGTGTGTTGATGCTGCAACAGGTAGCACAGAGAAAATGAATTATATTAAAGAAGTGTGTATTGCGGTAAAATATGAATTGATGGATTGAATTCCTAATGTAGAAGGTACCAAAGAAAATACCGAGTTAGGAGGGATACAAAAACCTACAGATGCAGAAGATACAATTATAAATGATCCTCGTGCTGCAATTCCGAGAGGAAGACCTAGGATTGGTCGTATCATGTTAGCAATGGAAATAGCTACAAGAGGAAGTGGTAGAAATCTTGGACCTAAGGTTAATAGAGCTCGTGGATCAAGTGTTGCCCGTAGGGGTTGGAATAATTATGACCGTGGGTCGAAGTCGTGGTCATAGAGGTGGTGAAAATGGTAGAGGTCGTGGCTCGAATGTCGGTCCTAGAGATGGTGGAACAAGTAGAGGTCTTGGGCGTAGAGATAGTTCAATGCAAGATAATAACATTTTAAATGATTTTAACTTGAATGAGGAACCATTTTGAATGGATGAGAGTCTTGTATTTTAAACATCTATAATTAAAGTAATTGTACTTTCGGCTAGTTATATGTTAATGACTTGAAGATTATGTTAGTGAAGTACTTAATTTTAGTGGGGAACTTAATTTTGATGTTACTATTGCATGTTATGTTAGTGGGGTACGTGTATTTTATTTTGATTAAGACTTATGGATTAATATTCCGGATTAACATTGAAGTAGCCATTTATTAGTTTTTCAAGACTTATGTATGTACTTATTTTTTCAAGTACTTAAACTTATGTAAGACTTATGTATATATATTTTTTTACATACGCAAGACTTATGTATGTACTTATGTTTTTTAGGTGTTAACTTATGGATTAAAATGGAGACTAATTTAGGTTTTAATGAATTTATTAATTTAATATTTCATGTCCAATATTTAAGTACTTATTTTTTTTAGGTTTTAACTATGGATTAAGTAGAGACTAATTTAGATTTAAATAATTTATTAATTTAATATTTAATATTAAATATTGTTGTACTTATTTTTTTTATGTTCTGATTTTATGGCTCAATATGTTCAATATTCCACAAAAAATAATATGTTCATTTTGGTCAATATTCCACAATCAATAATATGTTCAATATTTGTTCCACAATCAACAATATGTTCGATTAACTTATAGATAAATATGTTCAATATTTGTTGTAGAAAATTAAAATTGAGAAAAAGATAAATAAACACAAAATATATTTACTATTATGTCTGTCTAGATGAACTCTTTTAGTATTGGAAAAAGGCAAAGACTTAATTCTTTGTGAAAGCCTACATCAATGCCCTCTTCAATGATGTAGAATAGATGAAAAAACTCTTCACCAGCTTCATAGATAAGGGTAAGGGGATCTACACAACCTGCTGATAGACTTGGCAGCGGGGCGAGGAATCATAGGTCCTCAGGGGGTTCCGCCCCAAATCGGGTCAGGAACCCTCGAAGAAAATAGGGATGGGAACGGGGGCAGAGATTGCATTCCCCGTCCCGATCCTCGTGAAGTCCCGTCTATCTTTATATGCATATAAATATATAATATACATTAAATATAAGTAAATAAATTAATAAAGTAGTAACTAATATATTTTTTAGATTTTAAATTTATACTTTGAATTTAATACATATTCTAAATTTATATTTTGTATTTTAAACATGTTTTAAATTTATATACGGATTTTAACAATTTTTTGAAAAAAAATAATGCAACTTATATTTTCATATTTATATTTGTTAATGGTGATTATTAAAAATTAATTAATTAAAAAACACAATAAAATTCATTGGGAGAAGGGAATCTTCGCGGGAACGGGGATAGAGATAAACTTTTTCCTGTGAAGTTCGAGAAGATAGGGATAGGAACGGGATTCCCCACGACCACAGGGATGGGGATTAGCCCCCTGTCCCCGGCCCGCCTCGTTGACATCCCTACCTACTGATGAAAAAGTCCAAGTTCATCAATATCAAGCCTATTGCACTAGAGTTTGAATACTTAGAGGCAATCAGACTAGCTGATGGACACGTGGATTGTTAACACACAAGAAAAATCTAATTCGAGAGAGTCACTCTAGAACTAACTGATCAGACTAAAGGAAAGATGATTCATATTCAAGACATATTCTTCACTAGATTGTCTGTATCCCACCAGAGAGAGAGAAAATATTTTTTACTTTAAGTACTTTATTGTACTTTGTAATATGCACTTCTTATTATCAATAAAAGTATAATTTTTATTCAAGACTATTTTATTACGTTCATGCTTCAAAGATCTTCTGTTAAGATATATATATCCTTGTTCTATTACTTATTATTCATGTTGCTTTTATTTAAGTTCAATTATGAAGGTTTTAACATCATCAAAAAGGGGAAACTTGTTAGGAAAAATCCCTTAGGCCTCATTTGGTTCGTTTGATAAGCTAAGATAAATTAAATTATGTTATTTAATTTGATATTTGATTTAATGGACAAAGGCCCAAGATTAATAAAAAGGCCAAATCTAAAATTCAATTATCTTATGAATGGTAGATAATATTATCTTAGGGAAGAGGTATGTTAATAATCTATTGTTATTATCTTTACTAAAATACTCTTCTTATATTAGAAAGGAGAATCATAATTCACTTTTTTTTTGTTTATGATATAAAGAGCAAAATTGTCAATTGCATATTTTTTTTATTAATCTTACAATCCAAACATTCAAAATGAAATTATCTTACATTACTAATTGTCTTAATCCATCAATCCAAATATATTATTTAACTCACAAATAACAATCTCTAGATTATAATCTTGTCTAATCTATCTTGAGTTATTTATCTTGTGATTCTTGTCTATTGAACCAAATGAGCCCTTAGTATTTTAGTGATGTAAAAATCACCTAACTTTTGTAAAAGGATCAGCTAAATCTATTAAGTAGTTGATAGTAGTTTAGGTCTAGAATAGGATTTGACTAAGAGAGAATCATTAAGGTAAGACTATAAATATCAGAAGACTACAAAAAGCTTATTATAAGACCAGTCAAGAACAGAACTAAGAAGAAAAATAGATAAGATGAGTCTACTTGGCAGACTTGATGAGTCTGTCTGGCACAAATGAGGATATACAAGATGACTAGGCTTACTTTCTAAATAAGTATGCAGACTTAGTGCAGATCATATGATCTTGATAACGTCAGCTGATGCACTACCAACAAACTTGGTAGCTATACCAACTGAAGTGAAAATCAGAAGACTAGCTGAGGAGAACAGAGTTTGTTGATCCTCTCAAATCTCAACCAGGTTATTCAGTTCTAATCCCCACTTTTCATGATAGTTAGAGAGTCCAAATATAACGCCATCAATGAGCTATGGGATATCAGGTAAGGATAGAAGTCAAAAGTGAGCTTGAGAAAGACTGAAGATTGGAATAAATCAAGGGAATCAAATTAATCACATGAAGGAAGCAGACTGTTCCAATTCAAGTCAAGAACCAATCAATCTTACTTATTGATGTGATTATAAAATTTCAAATATGTTAATCCAATAGCTAGTCAGAGTTCAACAATGATTCAATATGCACAATGATCAAGCCAAATATCAGCTCAAATACACTCCTACTCACAAGCTGTGTAAATGCACACACTATGCTATAAACTTAATTTATAGAAGTCTCTCAGTTCGAAAATTGTTATCACCTCTTCACATTGAAGTTGTATGATTGGTGGGAGTTAAGCTGTGAATCTCAACCTTCTTATCAAGTACTGATTTGCAAACTAGTTGTAAGTGAGAATGTTGAAGGATGTTACGCTTTATACCAAGTTGGGTAGAGGAGAATAGATGTAGAATTTTATCTGAATCACTATAATTTGTTTGTCTTGTTTATTTCTTTATTTTTAGTTGCTACACCAAAATATTTGCTAATTTTTTTTTTTAACATAAAACGTTTCCGCACTTTGAAATCATTGTGCACTTAGTTGATCACATTAGCTGATCTTGATAAAATCATCAAATTTTCTAGTTTATTTTTAAAACAACGTGTTGTAAGAATTAAGTTCAAAAAATTTTAAGTGCTATCAAATCTATTCAACCTCTCGGAACATAAAAACCACTTTACCTAATAATCAAGTAGTCAATGTTTTTAACACTTTGATAGACAAGTCGACTTGAAAGTTTGTTTAAAGCCTTTTTAAACCTATCAACTTGGATCACAAATTTTTATTTTAAAAAATTTATTATAATATTATTATAATTTAAATTTTGTATATTTTATTTTTAACACGATCTAGAGTTACTGGTGTTTGAGCATATTTGATAGCATAAACCATTCCAATATATTACTTTCAAGTTATTAATTCTATGATTTTTCTGCATATAAAACCTACTCCCTCAATTCCATTATAAGTTGCTCATTTTGTTATTTTCGTCAGTTCCACTATATGTTGCTCCTTTGCTTTTTTACTTTTTTTAGAAACTACTATTCACTTCTTTATTATTATTTTCAATATTTTTTACACTATTTCCTTTACCTTTTCACTTTTCTCCATCACTTCCCTTATACTTTTCACTTTTTCCATCACATCACTTATACTTTTCCACTTTTACCTTAATCCGTGTGCCCAAAAGTAACGAGCAACTTATAGGGGGATAGAGGGAGTAGTTTATATACTTCAACCGTATTCATATTATTTGCATATTTACAAGGATACAATTTTTTAATAAAATTATATTTTTAAAAGAATAAATATTATACGGATAAAGAAATATACATACATACATATATTTGTGATTGTACACAATTTTATTTTTTTGCAAGGACATACTTAAACAAGTTGATTTGTGTTAGTGAAATCTCCGCAACGGAAGCATTTATGTGGCTTTTAGATGCGATTTCACCAACAATCTATCAAGATCAGATTAATGGAACTGCAAAGCGCTTGATTACGTGAAGATTTCGGCAGAGCTTCGCTGAGGCTAAGAAAACTTGCACTTAAATGAAAATGGGGGTCTATTTATAGGCATTTCTACAAGCAGGTGGTGGCATACACTTTCCCACACTTCTTCCGGAGCTTACAAGTGTCCCTAACCGCTTAAACAAG
>JAPKLY010000015.1:1548768-1563958 GCA_026898435.1 Prunella vulgaris | reverse complement strand
CTTTGGTTTTGTTCATATTCATCATGCTTAATTAGTTGTTTTGGGACACGTCATCCGTTATTCCACTGATTACTTCCTTAATCATCTGGATTAGATTATTTCATCAACAATTTGTTCATTTAAGAGACTTTTATAATGAATTAAGTTATATATATTCAAATAAATAGAGCTTTGAAAGAAAAAAAATCTATGAAAAATTACAAAATGGTTCTAAAAATTGATAAAAATTATAAATTAGTTCTGTGCAGAAAAAAATATACTTCTGTATAGAAAGAAATTATACTTTTATGCAGATATTGTGAATAAATTTTTAAATATAATACTTTTTTGAACCAATACTTAAGTCACAAAACAAAAAAAATCTGAGGTGACTTGAATTGAGAGAGCCGAACTAAATGGAGGTTAGTGAGTGGACCACAAGCCTCTTTTGGATAGTTTGGGCTACTTTTGGCCCATCAAAATGTGTACCTCATTTTCATTTGTATTATATGCCTACACGTGTGTGGAATGCTCCCTATATCCATTCTGAACGAATGTCCACATTTTAGGTGTTGTTTGTTTATTTGTTTGGAATGAAAATTATATAGGACACTGTTTGTTATGATTAAAAAGGAGGGATAATGAAAATAATAGTATTTTTAATACCATGTGAGGTGGTATTTATATATTGCACAAAACAAAAATTGAAAAAGAGAAAAATCTTTATATGTCCCACTTAATATATTCATTATTTCATTTTAATGTGACGAGTACACAGTTTCAAGTTCAACTAGTACAATAATTTAATATAAATTAACATATTAATGTATATATGTAACACTTTAAAAAAAAATGTATAGATGACACTTTAAGATGTGTATACAAAGAATTTTCGAGAAAAAGAAATGGATAGCCTAAGGCCGCCACCCTAGGGGTTGGAGTAGATTTTATATGAAATGGATCATGAAAAATTTATTAATAAATTATTTTAATATATTAAATATTTAATCAGAAATATCAAATAATTCATGAGGAGTATAAAATAATTGAGTCAAAAAATCAACAACAATTAAAATATAATACAACTGATCTTGATACTTGATACTCTTGATCAAATATGTGATATTTTAAAATAATTTCATGATAATTTTATCATTAATAATTATCATACAAAATTTTATCCAGGCGTTGACATGATTTCGACATTGACTTAGTTCTCAAATTCACAGCGAAGTTTAAACATATTTTTTTAACAGTTTATTGAAAATTTTAATTACCTTTATTAGCAGTTTTTCCATAAAAATAATTAAAATTTAAAAAATGCTAAGCTTAGATTATACAACACATTTAATGCATAAAAAATTTTATTTCATAAAATATGTTTTATTCATTCCTTGTAAAAATATGAACAAATATGATGTACATGTAAAAATTATTACATATTATTTTAGGCCGACTAATTAAGATCGGTCAAATGACGACCAGGTTCATAAGATTAAAAAGAGGCCCATGGCCCAAAGACAATATCGCTATCACGTCGTCATTCCAACGGTGATGCTAAGACCACACAACTTGTTGGCGACATAAGGTGACCAACTGCCAATCACATCGTCTGCTTGTGAACCTTGCCCCGACCTTTCAATGGTCTAATAACGAGGGTAGATGACGATGACAAGTATAATAAAGCAGCCCCGAATAATTGAAGAGACTGCTCTAGGGACATGACTCTGATGCGTTAGTAGTAGTTAAGGTTATCCATAATTTTCAGGCAATAAATAGGACAAAACGCTAGAGTACTACCAATCCTTTGCTAACGTGGTTACCCCTTATTGGGCCAGGGAGTATATCAAAGACAAATTCCTTATACCCCTTAGAATTGACCAAAGCTCAGTATTTAGTCTGTGTTTCAAAAGGCGGATCGGACCGGTCCGACCGCTACTCGGACACCTCTCCGGACTGCTTTAGTACGTTGGAGCGGGCATTTTTAAAGCGCCTGAAAAGCGCTCAAAAGCAGTAAAAACAGGGTCGGACCGATCGCTCGTTGCACCGGCCGAAACGGTTCTTTGACAAAATTTTTAATTAAATGTTATTTTTTACACAGAATTAACTAAATTAATTATATATATAATACATATTAAATATAATTTAATAATATAATGTCTAATTTTAATTCATAACCTAGATAATATATATAGTTTCACTTCCTGGAAACACAACTCTAAGTCTCCACCCTTCTCCGGTATAATATCTAACTTTAATTTATTTTTGCAATAAAATGTATTCATAAGATATATTTAGAAAATATATATAATTATATATTATGCATTTATGATGTCACACCGGTTCAATCGCTTTAAAAATGGTTAGACCCGGTTGAACACGGTCCGACCAAAAATATTAAGATGGTCGGGTTAACTTACGCTTCCACTTTTAAAACATAGCATTTAGTGCTAAGGACTCTTTGGGAGATGTTGTCTCCTAGGTATCTTGTACTACAAATAGGGCCACTAAAATCCCAAATAAGGCATCACAACCTTAAAGCTAAGTCTCCACGTAAACTTAACAAATCTCCTTACATTTATTACTTTCTGCATCTTTTCATTCATTCTCTAACTGTTTTATACCCAATCATGAACATTTATAGTTGGTTTGATTCCTTAAAGCCACATAACACTCTTAACTCCATAAAATTTTGGAATCACTATTAACAATTGACGCTAGAAGAAGGGTATCCACCTTGCCTCGCACAAAAAAATTTGAAGAACACTCACGTTTCTGTAAGAAAAATCCTAGAATCTTCAATTCTTCCAAACCAGCAAACTTTCAGTTTACCTAGTCCAACATGGGTAAGTTCAAGTCCAAGTCCATTGCTACTCATCAGCCCACAGGCATCCCAAAGAGACGGTAGGGAAAACCACCCCCGTACGCGATATGGGTATTGTACCTTTGCCTATGCAAGCCTTAGAAACTCCAAAGAAATTTTGACCCCACAAGAATACTTCCAGGATGGCCAAAGGGAAGGAGGTATCACATGAGGAGAAGAGTGAGAGCTATTCATGCTCACCCACAAAATGCCTCAACCTCTCCATTTGAGGGAGTTTTGTCTTCAGTCGTCTTGACTCTAACCAAACTACTTGGAAGCCTAATCATGTCCAAAGAGAAATTGAAATGGAGTAAAAAATATACACTCAGACGGGAGGACTCCCACTATTCTCTGGTATCATACGATATAACTCTAGGAAATATTGCCCTTCGAAAGCTAAGTTATGCCTTGAGCTCCTAGGATGGGAGAGCGCATGGTCTAAGCACAAGATCTTTTGGGCCCATCTATTCTCCCAGTTGCTAGCGCCCTTCCCGCATGGAGGGAACCAGTTACCTTGTTCTCATAGAAATCCAATGCAAACGTGATTATATGTCGGCTAAAATCAAAGCATGTGATGATATTACGCCCAAGGATTGCTCCTCCATAAACTCTCCTATATGAGGGAAGGATTGATCCCGAAGTTCACTTGAACAAAAATTGCATATGCATGGTGGAACGGGGAGCAATGAGTGCCACTAAATGCCACCTTTTCGCCCTCACTTTGGGGGAACTTACCCAATACCATATCTTTACCTCATCGACCTATCAAATACTTTGAAGACCTCAGTGACCATTTTGTCATCTATTTTCACTTCAAAAGTGTTTGACCTGAAAATCTCCATCGAATGATGGGCATACGACAAGCGGAGAGTAAAATGGACGAGGACTACCTGGATAATGCTGGTGAGATTCTCCTTACTGGAAAATTAGTTAGTGACGAATTGGCATTGCATGTTGTTCTAAATGATTTGAAGCCTTACTCTTATATGTTTCGTCACATGATATAAAGTTATCCTACATATAATATTGAATTTCGTGAGCATGGGGGAGACCTCATCTCGTAAACAAAGTTGCTCAATGCTATGCATGGTCTCTCTAAAACCAATGAGGTGAAAAGGCAGACGCACCCTTATCGGACAAAAAAGCTCCTTACAACCACAAGAATAACACAACAAAGTTAGATTTTTTTTAATTTGATAAAAACATTGTAGTTATGGTCGTCGAGAAACTCGTCATCACCCGACATAGGTTTTCCATGTAATCCAGCGTACTAACATATTCACCAAGCCTTGACCTATCAAGATATTGATCTGGATAAAGTCAATCGTAAATAATTCTACACTTACCATGACAGTCCAGGCTATAACACCAATCAGTGTAGAGTCCTCCTCAGGCAACCTTGAAATTTTTTAGGAAGAAAAGGTTAATAAATACACTATGAACATCTCAAATATAAGAACAAGGTCGAAGAGAACAGAGACAACAATAACAAAAACCAGTCAAGCCACACCCCCTTCTGTTGGTGCTGTTGAGAAGTACAATAAGGACGAGGATAAACTTTCACTTATGAATATCGGCGGATGGATCAACATGATCCAAGCCGAGGGTGACTCACTTGGAGGCCTGGTCCCTGTGTCAACTATATTAAATGATAATTCGATCATTAACCAAAATAAAGACAAAACTATATCTTCTGTAAAGCTCACTAGGAAAATAAGAAGCACTTTTTTTTTAATGTCTCAATACATATGAAATCTGTATTAAATCTACGATTAGCTTTAATTTTCTACTACATTTCATTCAGGTACTATCACCAACCTTTTAAGGGAAAAATACAAAATGATTCAACAAATTGATAAAAAATACATATTGGTCCCGTGCAAAAAAAAAAACATACTGCAGTTCAAATTTTTTGAACCAATTTGTAAATATAGTGAATTTTTTGAACCAATATGTAATTGACCCACCTTTTAATGCTTGGGAACATATTGAGTGGAGAGAGAAAGAAACGAATCAACGATGTGTTGTAAGTATTTGGCTTAGTGTCAATTGACTTCTTTGAAAATGGAAGAATGAGATTATATTCAAGGACGGGGTATTGTTATTGAGATATTTATGGCCGAACAAGACGAGAATTTGGAGCTGACTACTTGTTAAAAATCTTGTAAAACATAAAAAGTGAGTATCCAAGGATATATATTATTCCTTAATTTTGCTTGAACTCTTGTAAATATTGTGATTGTATTCCTTATACCTTCTATCTTTTAATAAATTTTTGACAAAAACTTGTATGAACTCAGATTATCAATTATCATTGTTATGTATATATATTATCATTGTCAAAGTATCAAGTGTATTTTTATAACATTGATAGTATATATGAATAACAGTGTGATACGAATTAATGTAAACTCGAGTTCACAAGAGACCTACCCTAAAAAATAAAAAAATTCGAAGGCTCATAATTTTAAATGTAGATAATAATGCTCAAATCATATAAGGTTTTCAGTTTCCTCTTTTACAGTCCCTCTAATTGTAGGGTAAGAATAAATGTATATTGTGCTGATATTTAGTTTTAACATTGGCATTAAAAAGCGTCGTGGGAAAATGCAACAAGAAAATTAATTGCAGATGGGGTTGCTTTTAAAACAAACATTAAATTGATCCCTTCAATTTGCAAAAAAATTAAATGGATGTCATATTAAAAAGAGAAAATAAGAGGTGACCACTCACATAGGGAACTTGAATGTTATTAAATTCAATTTTTTCAGAAGTTTGGTTGCCACAAGAAATGCTGATGTTAATGGCCAATTCTTTCTTTCTTTTTTTCTTTTTTAAGAGAAAGAAAGGGAGTTGGTAGGGATATAATTGGAGTAAATTATCAATAAAATGAATTATTAAATAAAATATATCTGGTGTAAGTTATTTTTTTTTTCATTTTTTTATCAGAAAAGAAAGGATTTTATAGCATAAAAGAGTATAAGGTATACCCCAACTCAAATACAAATAGTTTTTGGCAATATCACAATTATGAACAGAAATAACACAAGTCACCAAGACATCTCATAATACGTACTTATTTCTTAAAAATACTTGGATTCTTCGCCCAACCTTTGAAAGATCCTGAAGCCTCCTTGTAGCCTTTTGCCGTAAATCAACTCCAAATGCGAGTCTTAAGTCTTAACTTATTTTTTTTTTCTATGGCGCGATTAAACTTATATAACAAATTTATGAACATATTCCTTTTTTTTTTGTTTTAAAGAAAACATTGTCTTAAGTGAGTTATTGAATTGAAAAATACACACACATCTCACACAAAAGTTGTCAAAGGCAATAGTGAAAAAAAACATTCTTGCATCGCAAGACACGCACAAATAGCTCATGAGTAATTCTATTTCCCACAATTCAATTGCATTTTTAAAAAATTATATAAAATTCTAATGAAAAGTCATATATTTTATTACAGAAAATGTATTTTTAAAAATACACTTCTCAGTAATAATTGGTATAACTTTTTTAAAATATACTTAAATTGCACGGTGCACCCGATGCACACAAGACTAAAGCGTAGTGAGAAATCTCTTGTCCACCAAGTGCACTGTGCAACTCAAGTGCATTTTATAAAAAGTTGCATAAAATACTACTGAAAAATCACACATTTTATTACTGAAAAGTGTATTTTAAAAATTCACTTTTCAATAATAGATGTGTAAATTTTTAAAAATACACTTATGTTGCACGGTACACCTGGTGCATACAAGACTAATGTCTTAAATTAATATAGTTCCAATTCGTGGACTACTTTAAAAAAAAAATGTTTCAGATACTAAAAAAAAAAAATGTATTGTGTGAAAATGGTTCATATCATGAACTATTTTTTAACAAGGTAAAAAAATAAATTCATAAATATAAGCCTTGTATCACAGAGTAGTTTATATCACGAAAATAGTTTGCCATAATGAATAAGTATTATGTGAAAAATACTCATGGTAACAAATTCGTGCACAATATATTTTATTTCACGCAATAACACACATTTTGATGTATATATAGTGTTAATTCATATACAGTGTAGTGTTGGTTCATGTATAATATGATTTTAATTCGTTCCCTGTTACATGCTACATGTGATGTTAATTCATATACAGTGTGGTGTTAGTTCATATACGTACATTATATATATTATTGTGTTAGTTCATATACAATATTTTATATTATTTATCTCTATAACAATCAAATCTCAAAATATTTGAAATATTTCGTCATAAAATTTACTGTGTATACACCTCACATAATATTTTTGCCTAAAATAAAATTACATCATATATATGTATAAAATTGTTTTATAAAAAAAGGGAACATAATTGATAGACATGTTAATATCTACCTAAGCTAACAAATTTATCCAAACAACAAAAATTGATGGTTGTTTGATAGTAGCTGGTGAATAAATAATAGGTATTCAAAATTAATGCTTTCAATTTTATTAATTTGTGGGTTTTAGCTAAAAGCATATATATATATTATTTATATGCCTTACCAGAAGGAGTAAAATTAATTGCAAAAGCAGAGTGTACTACCAAACTTATTTTGACCATCTTACTCTCATAATATGCAACGTGCTACTCCATGCTACATGATGTAACTTTCAATTTTTTTTTAAATATTAGTTATTATCTAAATACTCTTAGAATATCTCCAAACCAACCTTATATTTCCCTATTAATTCATTCCTAGAGGGAAGCGAACTCGGATCACTCATTCAAGTGAGAAATCCGGTGGCCAGGTGAACTAACTCACCTAGTTATGTAACTTTCAATATAACATCAAAACATTAAAGGTGAGACTGTATAGGGGGAATTAAGACCAAATTTAAATATGAACATGCTAATTAATAATATTCAAATCTCATATGCAATTTTTTAAAATATTAATTATATGAGAAATATTAAAATCTTAAATTTATGAAAGTATCGATGAATATTTGGTTATAAAATATTGATATTGGTAAATTGAAAGAATTATGAAAACTTAATAACATACAATTGATACATTAATTTAATAAGAAAATGTGAACAAATTTATATTTATGATAAATTTACATAAAATATATTATTTTTTAATTTCTAGTTAACATTTATCGATATTTTACGATATTGTCTCGATTTTAGGTTTATTTTGTAGAAGAAATTAATCGATATTGATATTACAGACTGATATTTATCGATATTATTTATTAATGTTATAAAAATATCATTTCTATCAAACATCAATATTAATAACCACAAAAAAAAATATATCATGGATATATCGGAGATATATCGGAATATTTTCATTTTACAGATATAAAGAACTTACAGTTAAAGGACTAATTTACTATCAAATTCTTATTGAAATTAAAAACACTACTAGTAGCTATTAAAGCTTCAGGGAAATTAACCTTATAAAAGAAAGGGTGAATTATTAGATAACTAAGTGCAGAAGAAAAAAATAAGCAACTCCAGATTAAAAATAAAGGCTGTATGCACAAGTTGCACCGTGCAACTTAAGTTTATTTTTAAAAAGTTACATAAAATACTATTGCAAAGTTATACATGTTATTACTGAAAAATGTATCTTTAATAGTGTAACTTTTCAGTAATAATTTGTATAACTTTTCAGTAATAAATAGTGTAACTGTTTAAAAATACACTTGAGTTGCATGGTGTAATTGATGCACAAGAGACTTACTCTAACAAAAAATTTCATAATTTTCGACAAACACCCTCTAATTAAAATCAGAAAGTTATGTAAGAATTAGGAATAAAAACTCAAATGTTAAATGAGCAAGAGAATGAGGACATGATCTTTTTGGCTTGGGATGATATGCCCCTTAAATGAAATTACAAAATAATTTATAAAATTGACACTAATTTTAAATTAGTTATGTGCAAAACAAAAAAAATGTTTTAATGCAGAAAAAGAATATACTTATGTACAAATATTTTGAATTATTTTATAAATATAATAATTTTTTTGAACTAATATGCAAATATTTCTATTAACAGTTTTGAAATAATTTGTCACGAATTATTAATTAATTGAAACAGAAATTGAGTTGTACTTGACAATATTAATATAACTACATAGTAATAAGAAGGATGCTTACTCTACAGGGAAAAAAAATACGCATGTATATGACTCCTTTCGATTTTTTTTTTTTTGTCTCGGTTGATTAGTTTTGTTTATGGACATGAGTTGATACGGGAAAAATGTTCTTTTAGGTCCATGATTTATGGATATGCTATGTTTTAAAAGCGGAAGTAGAAATTGACCCGGTCATCTTAATTTTTTTGGTCGGACCGGATTCAACCGGGTCTAACCATTTTTAAAGCGGTTAACCGGTGTGACATTATAAATACATAATATATAATTATATATTTTTATATATATTTTTTCTAATAAAATTATTAATTATATATCTTATGAATAAATTTTATTAAAAAAATAAATTAAAGTTACATATTATACCGGAGGAGGGTGGAGATTTAGAGTTGTATTTCTAGGAAGTGAAACTATATCTATTATCTAGGATTATGAATTAAAATTAGACATTATATTATTAAATTATATTTAATATGTATTATATATATAATTAATTTAGTTAATTTTGTGTAAAAAAATATCATTTAATTAAAAAATTTGTCAAAGCGCCGTTTCGGCAGGTCCAACGATCGACCGGTCCAACCCGGTTTTTACCGCTTTTGAGCGCTTGTCAGGCGCTTTTGAAAATGTCCGGTCCAACGTACTAAAGCGACCCGGAGAGGCGGTCCGACCGGCCGGTCCGATCCGTTTTTTAAAACACAGTGGATATGGACAGTGAAACTAGTAAATGGTGTTGAGTACTAAAATGGTGACGTATAGTTAAAATATTTCTCCTTTTTTAGCTTATTAACACGATAAAAAAAAAATCATGACTTGGTCCTTATTAAAAAAGGAAAATATTTTAATTATACGTTACCATTTTAATATCCAGCACTATTTACTGGTTTCATTGCCCAGCAGAGGCACCATTTCCGTAATTAATTTAGGGATGGTCTGTTTAAAGGATAATATGCTTTTTGCTTGTAAAATAGGATGGTATGTTTTGAAATTATATAGGACAATATATATTTTTCAACTTTGTAAAAGAAGAATAGTTAATATATTTTGAATATCCATAAATATAGGACAATTGAGACCAAATTAAAACTAATCGGGCTAAATTAGAATCATGGCAGGGTGCATTTTGGGCTTCCAATCAGGGTCAATTGTCTTACATTTTTAAAATTTTGAAACATGTTATCCTACTTTTACAAGTGTGAAAAATAAATTGTTGTATTTTTACAAGTTCAAAAATATATTATTTTATTTTTTTAAGTTTGAAAACAGTTTGTACTATTTTCACAAATCCAAAAACATGTTGTCATTTACACAACCACCCGCAAGTTTCGCGCCTAGAAACAAGTGATACGAATATGAGTATGTGTGTGTTATAACTTGAAATGTATCAACTAAGAAGTTTAACAAGTAAAATAGCCCCTATCGAAAGATGTGAATTGTAAATTATACTCGTTTACAGTTTTATTTTTATCATTTGTTGAATTGTCAATCTCATTCTCCACTAGTTTGGCCAAATTGAAGGAAATCAAAACTCTGTACCAACTGATTCATCTAAAAAATTGATAGCATCTTGTGGATTTTAAATTTAAAACATATAGACGAGCACCACTTGACGAGTTAATATATCATGTATATAAAAAAAATAAAATTATAGTGAATTGGATTCTCAATACTCTTTGCACACTCTTCTTCAAAAATAGAAAAATTCCTTGACATATAAATTCTTTGTTTATATTGCCAAGGTAGAAGTTGATTTTTCGAATTACAAAGTTCTAAGTCTCTCTCATTCAGTACTTATTCAGTTTACTAACATCTTACAAACAAAATTTTATGAACAAAATTATCACTAAGTTCTATCTAGCTTCAAGATCAATATAGATTTTTTTTCCCAACTATGTAGATTAATTATCTTTGCAATGGAGAACCAGACTAAATATATGAAAATTTTCAATATTTTGGATGTGAACGAATAAGCTTACCGATATACAAATCAAGCTGTGTTTATTTTTTGGATGATGGTTAACCTTAGGTAATCCGGCGAGAGTGATAAGAATTGGTTAATCAATATTTACTCATGTTTACAAGTATTAATTTATCTAAATTATGCATAATGACAAAAACTTGTATAAACCCGAGTTCACGGTGAACTCGGATTCTCAATTATCACTGTCATGAATATACACTATCACTGTTATGTATATTTACTATCACTGTTATGCATATACACTATCACTGTTTAAAAATTAAGTGTATTTTTATAACAGTGATAATATATATGAATAACAGTGATAGTGATTATACATGTCAGTGATACGAGTTCATGTGAACTCGAGTTCACAAGAGACCTACTCATGCATAAAAAGAAGAAATTAGCAAGAAAAGAAATAGCAAGGGTTTATTCGCCCAATTTAGATTCGGCTCACATTTTCTCGTTTATTATGCTGAAATCAACCTTATTCCAGAATAAATAGCGAAGTAAACGCAACACAATCGTTTTAGAAACACTTAAAAAATCTTTGACATGTTAGAGGGCTTTTATGCATGGTTGTGTGTTTTTGTATTTTTCTTGGATCTCCTTCCCATGTAATTTGAGTTTGCAACGAACCATCTTTTATTTTAAGAATGTATGTCTTATAAATTAAATGTGATGCATAGCTTTAGTGCAGTCTTCAATTTCAATTGTTAGGTTCCATACTTCGCTGACGACTTCCCATTGGTACATGTCAGTTGGTAGATGAGCTTCTCAACAAATATATCTTCACTATGTATTTACTTCATAAATTGGGATTCTATAAATATTACTCCCTCCGTCCCACTATAAATTGGTCGTTGCTTTTGGGCACACAAATTAAGGTAAATTAAAGTGAAAAGAAATAAGTGATGTGAGGAAAAAAGTGAAAATGTATAAGTGGTGTGAGGGAGAAAAGTGAAAAAGTAATGGAAATAGTGTAAAAAAATATGGGAAATAATAATAAAGAAATGAATAGTAGTTTTAAAAAAAGATAAAAAAACAAATGAATAACATATAGTGGAACGGACGAAAATGACAATATGAGCAACTTATAGTGGGACAGAAGGAGTACAAATTTAGTAGGTGAAATTAAAATAAGTTTAGATATAAATTGTTTGCTTAACTAATTAAAATAAAGGATTAAAATAGTATATTGTTGTATATTTTTTATGTTTCCACCATTTTTAAAATAGTATAGTGTATTGATGATAAATATTGAGTTGATTGCCACAACGATAATACATTTTTATCCGTTTAAAATGGGCTGATTAAATTTTGGCGATAACACACCTCTATACCGGATCAAGTGATTTACCCGATTTTATAAATCATCCAAATAAACAACGGATAAAAATGTAAAATTTTCATAATACACATTTATCTTCTAAAGAAAACCCACCCTTTGTTGACTTGTCTCTCAAGAGACGAATATTTTATCTTGTAGCACTTTAAATCTTAATAGAGGCTTAAACTTATTATATTCTTGATTCATAACCTCTTGAATAAAGTTAGTTTTAGATGTCAATTTTTTCATATGTAATAGTACACCGTTCCATATTGTTTAAAATAATCAACTCACATTTTTTAATATAAACAATCTCAATTATTGAGAATGTACTGTGCACCAATTGCATATACAACCTACTCGTGGTGATGGGCTTGACATAACTCCTCTACCTCAATCTAACACTATGCCAGAAAAGGGATACGACCACGGGGATTCCCCGTGGTCGTAGGTGTTTTTCCACCGTGGTAGATGGAGGGGTGGTCGTAGCTCCATGCTTTTAACCACAGGGTTTTCCACCGTGGTCTTAACCACCTACGACCACGGTGAAAAACTGTGGTCATTACTTTAAAATAACCGTTGTCTTAACCACATAAGACCACGGTGAAAAACCGTTGTTATAACTTCACAATACCCGTTGTCTTAAACACTTAAGACAACGGTAAAAATCCGTTGTCGTAACTTAAATATGACCGTTGTCTTAACCACTTATGACCACGGTAAAAACCCGTTGTCAAAAGAATAGAGCTACGACCACCAGTCCATCTACCACGGTGGGAAAATATTTATGACCACGGGGAATCCCCGTGATCGTAGGTGTTTTTTACCCTGAATTTTATCCGTTGTTGTATATATCTTAAACTGTGGTCAAAAGCATATTTAGTCCATTTATTGTAGATTTTTTTCCTGTGGTCGTACAGAAATAATTATTTTTTAAAATTAAAATCATTATAACAATGCATATTAATATTACAAATCCATAATACAACTCTTTACGTAACATCAATACATTGTTCAAAATAAATTGTTCATTACATTTCCAAATCAAAAGTTTCAAATCATAAACAACCAGTAAACTTCTCATCTTCCAACCTCTTGAAGTACTGCTTATCAGTTTTCCACGTATGTTGAAAGGCAGTCAGCCACGTATGTTGAAAGGCAGTCAGCCCACTCCTCTCGAACATCATCAATGTCTTTTTCAGAGTAATTCTTTTGTGGAAACTGTAAAGGTAAAAGCAATCCAAAAGAGATTGATTAATGAATATGTTATATATAAACTATTTAATTAAATAAACTCAATCATTAATTAACATCATAAAACCTCAACTTACAATATTGAACATAATCAAAGAATTATTTAATTCATATACACAAGAATCTAACTAATAACACATAACACATATTCATTTAACCACCATCAAATCAACTAATTAAACATAATTGTACATAATCCATTAAAATCCATTTAGACAAACCATATTCTATATTTCTAAAGTAAGTGAAGTGAACACAATCTATTTAGCCACCCTCAAGTCATAAACCAATAAAACATAAAAATCATCAACATAAAATATACATGTAATCATCTTCAACACACCAAAAACATAAGCATATGTAAGTATCATCAACACACACTATACATACCACTGATTGGATCAAATCTGTTTCGACAACTCCATCAAACTCGATGATGTCTTTCATGTAGCGCAGTAAAAAATAACCACATTGTACTCCATCAGGTTGTTTAGGTGCCTACATTAACAAGAGACTCATGAAAAACTAACAAATATTTTAAAAATATAATTAATTAGACATAATTTTTGCTACCTTGATTATGTTCCCAGTACTGTTTTTTTTTCAGCCTCTTAATTGTTGCATTTGCATTAAAGATTTTAAAGGCCCTACAACAATTAATAATCAAAAAAATGTCTTAAAATTCATAACAATTTTATCATTTAGCAATAAATTCACTAGTTATTGTATTAATTAGTATACCAAATAAAATTCTTACATGTCCACTACGCTTTTCCATTCAGGGTCAATGATGGAATAGAGAGGATCAATATTGAAACAAACTTCTCCTTTGTACGGGTTAATAATGGTAAGAACCCAATGATCACTATAGATGGAAGACATAATAAATGAGTAATATATGTTCCTAATTTATCCATTTTTTGGATGTTCCTAATTTAAGAGGTTGATATTATACAAATATGTGTACAAATGTGGTCTTTATTCATTCTTAATATGTGATTCTCTTGAGATTACTAATTATCATCTAAATTTAGAATTTAAATATATTCTTTTTAACTTAGATGTTTAAATTACAGCTATCCATGAAATTTATTCCCATAAATTTTGAGCACGGTATATAATGAAAATTAATACACTATTGAAAAGATAGATAAATAAAGGACTATAGTAAATTTTATGTGAAAGTGGTTTATATTATGAACCACTTTTCAATAAGTCAAAGAAAATAATCTATATATAAGTTCAAATAGATGAGTACATTATACTAAAATAGTATGATTCATCAATATATAAGTTCAAATAGATGAGTACAATATATAAGTTCAAGGAGACCATGCAATACATGTACTAATAAAAGTCTAACAGAGCTCATATATAAATGGCGAGAATACCTCTTTTAAGAATAGTAAAATTTCAATAAGGACAGAAACAATTTTGGTGTGCCTCCTCTATCCAGATCCTTCCTGCAGGCATTGGGTCAAGCAAATTGATCAAATAATAATGTAAAGAGTTACTCTCAAGTAAATTTTGTTTATAATATAAAATTTAAAGTATTACATGATTTTGACAATACTATTATATATTTTTACTATAATCATAAAATTTTATTATGCATTTTTAGTTTATAAGACAAGAGACGTATATACTCTGTTCATAA
>JAPKLY010000015.1:1533682-1548668 GCA_026898435.1 Prunella vulgaris | reverse complement strand
TATATATTGTTAGATTTAATTAAAGTAGGTCGGTCTAGAGCTTTGACTTGTATTATAAGTATTGACTAGCTTAGCTAGCTAAAACATACTCTACATCTACGTCTGTCTTGGAAAATTAATTAATATTTCATGTGTGTGTGTGGAATTTCAAAGAATTTGGAGCTTTAGAGACTAATGAAAGTGCAGGATTATCTAAATAATTGTTAACAAAATTGGTCTATTTCCCATTATTATTATTATTATTATTATTATTATTATTATTATTATTATTATTATATATTTTAATTAAACATGCATGAGTTAAGCACATTAAATAAAAATAAAAAAGACAACTTTGTGTAAATTAATATAAATGACATATGATCATGATCAGTAGTTGGTGGTTTAGATATACACATTGATAATGTGTTTCCATGCATCATATATAGCGTACTCTCCAAGAAAAATGTTTAATTATACATTATAATCTTCTCTAATTAATCTATCCTAATAAACACAAAGTCTAGATTCAAAATCTTGCATCATCCAACTAAAACAATTCATCATGCAAAATTTTGGGAAAAAGTCAGCCTCAATTACAGAAAAACAAGCCCAATTTTCTGCATATTGGGGAGATATTGATTCATTCTGTAGAAAATATGGTTTCCACCAAGATCAAACAAATCAAGAACAACAAATGTTCTTTGGCTCAAACGAAAAGACTTGACATTTGAAAATCATACAACTAGCCAGGTGTAACTATTACCTAATATCAGATTTATGCACGCATAACCTTGCTCACTAATTCTGGGTTTCTTTCTTTTTACATTATGTTTGCTTTTATCTAGGATGAGGCTAAGTGCATAGATATATGATATCATTCGCAAAGTACATAGCTGAATTCAATATTTTAGGTCCAATTCCAACAAAAAAACGAAGACTAAAGATTGCAAAATGGAAAACAAATCTGAAAGCAAATAAAAAAACAGAGAAATTAAGCAAATAAAGAAATAGACTAGATTTTACCTTTTATTTTGGGCATATTTTTAAAAAAAATTGTTTGATCATATCTTGTTTGGTAAAAAGATCCAACACCTAAATGTTAAAACAATATTTCAAGAGAAGTAAAGGCAACAAATTTAAAAGTCAACAAAGATAATATACATGTATAGGTCTGCTACGGCAAGAAAGCATCAAAATTATTACAATTGTAGCTGGATTTCAGTTCTTCTAATATATTATTAATATAATATTATTTGATAGATGTGACTTTCAATATATATATATATATATATATATATAACTCAATTAGCTGGTTTTCGGACAAAAGAAATGGCAAAGCTGGTTCAAGGGAGTAGTGTTCATGTCCTATAATGAAAAGGGGCAACAATTTATCTAAGCCTAACATTCCCCTGAAGAAGTAGCTAGATAGCAGCAACATTAGTGCAAGAAATTTTACACATACATATTAATTGTCAACTTTCATCGATATATACTACCACAAAACACTTATCTAACTTAAGCTTTTATAATATTTACACTTGAAGAGTAATAGCAACATCACACAGCCCATAATATGCACATCACAACAACAAAAATACATCAACTGAGGGATGCTGAGGTCTTCAATTTAGAAATTTTGAAGGAGGAACTGAAGAGTCTTGTAGCATAAATTCATATGAGAAATTGCTAGGATGCTGTATGCTAGGAACCCAATATCATTTTTTCTACTGCAAATAAAAAAACAGAACAACCAAAATAAAAAATCCAGCCCATTGTATTACATTTTTTCTTTTTCTATGAATATCTACCTACCACTCACTGATAATCCAATACTGCTACATACTCTACTATATTAGCCAACCACCATTCACTCTTATATCTTCTCAAAGAAACACAAATACCCAACTCCCATCTTCAATAGTAATTATGGAATAATTAAAACTTATAATGATAGTGTGAGAAATACCCAAAACCGAAAATATGTAATACCCAATTGAAATTTTTAACTCAACTGAAATTTCCGTTTCTGAGGCGAGAAATGTGCAATTTCTGAAATGCAAAAACAGCCCTAAAAAGCTAACCTGAAAAAAAATGTTGTTGGCGATGGAGATGTAATTGGAAAAAACAAGGCTACCGGCAGCAATTGGTGGTGGACGGTGACCTCATACAACAAAACACAAGATGAAGGTGGAGCAGGAGCAGGAGACGGAGCCACAGCCGACGGAGGCAGAGTACGCGGCGCGCCCTCTCTATTTCTCATTTTTATTGAGCCGACGGAGAGAATGGGAGAGCCACGTCTAATTTAAGAGAAGAGAACGGTGTCGGAATCGGGAATAGGCAGAATCCGGCAGTGGATGGACGGTTGCTAGGTGTCAGGGCGGCGTGAGTGGCGTGAGTTGTGGTGTGAGTTGAGACTTAGGTATTAGGTTTTTTTGTTGAATTGTTTTCTGTATGTAGTTAGATTTAGGGATTAGGTATTTATATATTTTAGTAATATATATAAATAAAATGTATTTTATCTAATTAAAAAAAAATTAAGACCACGGAAAAAGACCACGGTGTTTATCTCTGTCGTCTTTTGTTATGTACTTTAACTTAAGACCACGAAAAATGACCACGAGAGGTTAAACCCGTGGTCTTATAGGGTGAACACTGAACTTAAGACCACGGGGATATTTAACACCACGGGTTTGCCACTTAAGACCACGGTCAGAATGCATACCCGTGGTCTTTTCTCCGTGGTCGAAGGCTATTTTTGGCATAGTGTAAGGCCCTCCCCAATTGGAGGTTTTTTTGCAAAGTAAAATTTTTTGCCATTGGGATATTTTGCTATTGGGAGAGGTTTTTTTTCCAAGTAAAAGTGTTGCTACTCAGGAAGATGAAAGAAATGGAGCGCAAGGGGCGTGGGCTTGTGCCTGCAAAACCTTTCTTTAATTCTTTTTCTTTTTTAAATTAATCTTTTTTGCCTTTCTTTTTTTAATTAATAAAAATACTGTTTGTAAAAACATAAAAATATATATGTACTCATTATTAATACTAACATACAAATTCAGTAATTAAGCACATGCTTAATTAATTTATTAATATTAATGCTTTATTGAATTAACATAATATATACATATATTCCCTTAATTAATTATACTACCTATATCTTTTTTCAAAAGACCTGGACACCCAGATTAAAGAAGACATGAAGTATGTGAGTGTGAAATTAAATACTAAAATATAAAAATAAGTTTTATTGATTTCTGTGAGTGAATTTTTTTTTTTAAGGTGTAGAAAAAGAGTTGAGAAATTCAAAAATAAAAAATATGAAAAAAAGAATTAGGACGAATGGAGTACTGTATATACATTACTCATTTATAATTTAATATTAATTATCGTTCCTCTTTAAACATATATATATATATATATATATATATAATTATACTATATATATGTACACATAGATATGTAAATATATATACACACTAATACTACATATAATATAATCATATTGACTAATATATATACCTAATTAAATATCATATTTTTGGAGTTTTTAAATATAAAAAAAGTTAAAAATCAAATTATCCAAAATACTTAATTATTTATTATATGATAAATTAAAGTATAAAGAGAATAAATATGATATTGAGGTGAGTCTTTTAAAAACTTATTTTTTGAATTTATTGTTAAGAATGAAAATTGTTTTGGAAGTATAGATATTTTTGCTGATTTAACGTGAAAAACCTGCTATTTTAGGTTTTGTAATGGAGAGGCCTATCATCAATCAGTATCTTATCTATATACATATGTACCGCAAAAGACTGCATTATTTTGTTGTGCATTTATAAAAGAGAATTAATTTCATGTACAAATCAGCCAGGTCATTATATCAAAATTCTGGGACCATTCTAACCTAGAGAACTGCCATATTCTCTCAGCTGCAGGTATTATTATTATTTGTTTTGTTTTTTTAATATAAAAATTGCATATATATATATATATATATATATATATATATAATTAGTTGCATAGCAAGCTAGTTATATAGGCAAGGTCTCATATGCACCAGTTACACGAGTCCTAAATCTGTGTAATTGAGTCAACCCAAATTCTAAAAAAAAATTCATATAATTTCTCCATTAAAAAATAATTCACTTCAATTGAGTGTCGTGGTGTGTGGTTGTAGGATAGGAGCTTCAAATTCCGGCATCGTGGCTGTTGCGGTGGCAGGCAAAATTAATTCCAGATGGTGGCCTAAAATTCTTCGACATGTAGGCGGCTGAAAACATGGGCAAAAGCGGTGTGTGGCTTGGACGGCAGTTTCGCCGTGGTGGTGGTTGTTGTGCACTTGGTGACCCATGCAACCAGGTCAACTTATGACTAGGGTTGCAAACGAAGCGAATAATACTATATTCGATTCGGTATTCGTGAAACTATTCGAATATTTGTATTCGTCTTCGAAATACATTCGAATAATAAATAAAATTCGTATTCGATTCGATTCGATTTTTTCAAAATCTATTATATAACATATTATTTGATTCGATTCGAAAATATTCGATCCGATTCGTAATTATTCTCTTCGATTCGATTCGAAATTTTGTAAAGAAATCTATAAAGTAATATTTTAAATAATATTATGCAAAATTCAATAAAATTACCTAATAAATACCAAATAATAATATTCAAACTCCAACCCACCATTTCAAACTCCCAATACAAGCCACTAATTTAAAAGCTTACATAGCAAAAACAATAGTTATCAAAATAACAATTCAAGAAAGTGATTAGCAAATTAGTGTTTCAATCATTCTTGCTATCAAATCAATTTTTCAATCTTCCACGGCTTGGAAATCAATCGGTTTGCAACATGACTTCAAGGGGCTCTTCTTGTTCCTAAACAAAAATATATATAAATTAAAAATAAATTTATTTATGCAAACATTCATACAACTCAAATGAATTAAAAAATTGATAGAACTCACATATGTCATAAGAGGCTTTTTGATCCCATGAATATGACGAACCCAATCTCCAATAGTTACAATTTCCAACAGTTATTAAATTAATTTTTTTTACATAGACTGAATTTATATTGACAAAAACCGTATCCACCTCTAATTAACTTTTGGAAACAAAACCTATTTGGGGATAATAAAATATGGTAAATAAGGCCAAGATGCTTAAATATATATGAACATGTAAAAGCATGGGAAGATCAGAGAGAGACGGGACAACAGCCCCTTTTGGGACAGAGGGTTGGCGCAGAGGGGGAAAGGGTTTCCGATGGGCGGCATAGGCGACGGGAGAGAGGGAGGAAGGGTTTCCGATGGGTTGCCCACACTTGCAAAAAATAACTTTGAAACCCTAATAAAATATAATTAAATTCAATTATACCTTCAGTTGACAGCGTGGCCGTGGACGGCAAGGGGTGCGTCGCGTCGCGTGTGGCAGCGCGGAGGTGAGGTTGTGACTGCGTCTGATGTAGCGCACAGGCGTGGCCGGCGCCGGCGTGGGAGGAGGCGGCGATTGAGGTGGAGGAGACAGCGATGCCTGCGTCGCTGAGAAAATCTGTGGTAATGACTGAGGAATAGAACAAGACTAGGGTTTACTTGTATTTTGTTTTAAAATTTCAGTTTCATTGGGCTGATTGGCTGATCCTCTTTGATATGTTTTTTAATTTTTTTTATTTGTTTATTTATATTTTGTTTGGGCCTATATAACTTAAATGTTTGTTGGGCTAAAATTTGGGCTTTAAATTTAATATTATATAAATGTTTTGGATCATATATTTTATGATATTATATATATATATATTAATATTATATATAATAAATATTTAATCGAATAATTAATCGAATAGCAGCGAATATCGAATCGAATATCATGATTTTTTATTTGTATTTGATTATTAATCGAATCGAATATTTTTATTCGAATTCGAATCACAAAATTACGAATACGAATATCAAAATTCGAATACGAATACCGAACCGAACCAAAATTATTTGATTCGTTTGCAACCCTGCTTATGACCCGTTTTCACAGCCCCTTCATATATTACAAAATTCGAATTTATTCATAGAATTTACTTGTAGTCTAGTGGTTATGTTTACTTTTAAGAAGCGAGGGGTTCATGGTTCAAACCTCAACTCGTACTAATATTTTGTGCTCAAACTGAAAAGTTACATAATTTTATACTGAAAAATTAAACAACTTTACATAGAAAGGTTACATAACTTTATACTGAAAGTCATTGAATTTTTTTTCACACCTTTGACGTAGCCATTTTTTGTCCAAGTTTTTTTTATGTAAAGGTCTAGTATTCTTTGCACAAAATTGACAAGAAAAATTCTTAAACAAATGACACAATTTACCATACTCCTTAAACTGAAAAGTTATACAACTTTACACAGAAAAGTTACACAATCTTATACTGAAAAGTTACACAACTTTACATAGAAAAGTTACACAACTTTATACTGAAAGGTTACACAATTTTACGTTGAAAAATTACACAACTTTAGACTGAAAAATTACACAACTTTATAAAGAAAAGTCACACAACTTTATACTAAAAAGAAAAATTAAAACAATAAAAAATGACCGTGCTCGACGAATGGTTTCGGCAGGTTGGATGTGTGGGTGGCAGTTCTTGGGCTTGAGAGGATTTCGGCGCTGTGTGTGATGTCTTCAGATCGGAATTGTTGGCATCGGATCGCTCTGTTCCAAGGCCGTCGCGAAGAAGGAAACTCATTTACCCCCAACCGCCTGCAAGTCATGCTCTGCACTTCGCCTGAATTTATGGCGACAACCAATAGCCCAGCTCCCCGGAAAAGAAGAAGTTGCAGAGCCACGGGCCCTGTTCACTTCAAATCAACACCACACCGCCGGAATCTGCAACAACCACCACCGCAGGGAAACTGCCTTCCAAGCCACGCACCGCTTTCGCCCCTGTTTTCAGCCGCCTACACGCCGAAGAAATTCAGGCCACCATCTGGAATTAATTTTGCCTGCCACCGCAACAGCCACGATGCCGGAATTTGAAGCTCCTATCCGACAACCACACACCACGGCACTCAATTGAAGTGAATTATTTTTTAAGGGAGGAATTATATGAATTTTTTTTTAGAATTTGCGTTGACCCAGTTACACGGATCCTAAATCCGTGTAACTGGTGCATATGAGACATTGTCATTTTATTATTGTGTCACTAAATGTAATATAATATATATATATATATTAAAATATGTAATATTAAATTAAATTTTTTATATTTGAAAATTGATATTTAAAGAAAGTTTTATGGATTTGTTTCACCTCTTGAAGATGTTGATTAAAAACTAGTTACAATATCATATCACTATCATATTCCATGTTATATTTATAATGCTGAACAATTATTTATTTTATTTACTAATAAGTATACGAAATATGTAATAAAAACTAATAGACTATATTGTATTATAGCATGTATTATTTTTATCAGTAAAAATCAAGTTTTATTATATAAAAATAGCTCTTTGGAAATAAAATGTGTCTTGGAAATCACATAGCAACAATATCAGGATACTGTGAACCTCAAAAGGTTATGATATTGACTCAAACAAACACTCTAGAAATTTTCTAGACTCTATGATCCAAATTTTGAATTTTTTTTAAAGTTACGAGTATCTCACTAAATATCATCAACACTACAATCTACTCCTAATTTAATCCATTAATTTCCTTTTATTCAAATTTCAAACCATGATATAAAAAATTAATTAGCTTATTTCTTCATCTTTATAAGACTTAAACGAGATACAACAACAATCTTCTCATAAAATAAATAAATAAATGCAATATTAACTAGGGAGGACAAAATGATCCGCCCCACAATTGTCCCGCTCTGTTTGGGTCAGCCCCGCCCTGCCCCGTCCTTAAAATGGGGCAGTCCCGTCCTGCCCTGCGCATGGGGTAGGGTAGACATGGGTTTGCACTTTACTGCTCTGCCCCGCCCCATCCTACCCCATAGTATATATTCAACAAAATATAATATTTTATAATATATCAAATAAATTTAATGTATAATATTTTATAATATATATAATAATTTTAAAATTATATTATTTATTTATTTATTGTAATTCTAATCTAAAATAAATAAAAAATTATTTTTGTTTAATATGATTTGATATATTTGGTGCATTATTTTTATATTAAGATAATTTTGTTTATCTGAATTATATATATATATATATATATATATGTAAAAAATATTGCTACCTCCGTCCATAAAAAATACGATCAGATATTTACACGTTGTTTAATGCAATATGTCGCAAGATATTACGGGATATTGCGATGTCCGATATGAATAAAGAGTATATTTTTGGAAAGTCCGTCATATGTACTTTCCAAAAATATATCTTTATTCATTTATATCGGACCTCACAATATCCCGTAATACCTTTCGACATATTGCATTAAACCACACGTGTAAATATCTGAGCGTATTTTTTGTGGATGGATGGATTATATTGTAGCATGGGGCAGGGCGGGGCAAATCTGCCCCGCAGCAGGGCAGGCATGGGGCACAACATTCTGCCCCACGGTGGAGTATGAGGTAGGACGGGACGGCGGGACAGAGGCGCGGGACAGGCATGAGCATTTAGATACCTTCCCTGCCTTATCTCATTGTGATCCCTAGTATTAACATGTATATAATTAGAGTAGCGATTAAAACAGATCAAAATAAGATCAAAATAGAGAGAGACAAAAAGTTTATATGTAAACCCTTTCCAGTGAGTTCATAGGTGCGGCGACCCAAACATGGTGGAGCAATTATAGAGTGGTCAGTATTTACAACATTTTTTTTTTACCTTAACAACTTAAACTAATAATTGATTTTTGGACTTTTTTTTCTATCTAAAGGCTGTGACATTTTCAGTCTTTTTCTTACCATAAAGATGGTAGATTTTACTACCTACGCTTTACAGTCAAAGCCTCTACATCTATCGATTTCTCCGCCCCTCAAAATCGATTTCTGTTTCCAAGAGCAAACTGGGGAGCTGGAAATGGAAAGTCGATGGGAATTCTATGAATATCCATTTCGTGAGGCTCGAGAAAGATGGCGCTGCTGATCAGCCCCAAAAGAACATTCTGTTGGTACCTACGATTTCCGATGTCAGTACAGTTGAGGAGTGGAGAATCGTAGCTGAAGAACTCGTCGAAAAGAATGGTGGGATCAATTGGAGCGCGAGTATTTTGGATTGGCTGGGCTTGGGGTATTTGGATCTGCCCAAGCTCGACTATAACGCTGATGTGATGGAAAGGTTTCTGGTGGATTTTATTAGGGCACCTGATAGTCTCTCTCCACCGATATAGTCTTTCTTTCTCTAAATATATATACATATAAACAAGAAAGTGAAAGTCTCCTTGGAGAGACTCAAGAATCCGACTATTCTTCACGGCGGCGCTCTCCTCGGCATCAACTATGACTACAGATCTAAAATGGCGGTGGATGAGGAGAAGCCGACCGTCGTGCGAAGGGGCCTTTTTTTTCCAGATCTCAACGGTGGATGAGGCGGACGTCGTTGTGCACACACTTACTGGTAAGTTCAAATTGCAAAATATTGATAAGTTCAAATTAATAAGTTCAATAACAAAAAATTGATAAGTTCAAATTGCAAAGAACTTATTCGTAAAGTTCAATTGCAAAAAATTGGTAAGGTCAAATTTTGTGGAGGTATTTAGCCCAACATCAATTACCAGAGGCGGTTGTGGCCATTTCCAGCGGTTTTCGGTGGACAACGGAATTTAATTCCGGCGGTTGGCGTTGAATCGGACGAAGGTGATTCTAGCAGAGGTTCCAGGCGACGGAACAGAGGTCGCGACGAAAAGCGGTGAAATAGGTGGCGTTGAGTCGTTGAGATTGTAGACGTCCGGCAACGAGCTGTGAGCGACGGCGAATTCACTGGTGGTTTTCGATTTGTGCGACGGCGGAATTGGAGTTGAGGAACAGGCGGTCGGATTCTTTTCTAATTTTATGGGGGATGCTGTTTGTATTTTCTGCATTTTGATGGTAGGCACCAACTGTTTGATTAAAGTTCCCACTGAAACATTTTATTTTATATATATTTTTAATATATAGGGGCATAATAGACTTTTGCACTTAAGCTTTGTACTGCGGAGGAAACAAAAAAAAGTCAATGAGCCTGCAGCAAAGCCATCTTCCATTTTGTACCCTGTAGCTTCTTTTCCTCTAATATATCTCAATTCTAGTGTGCTAAGACTTTATCCGAATTTCAAGTTGCATATGTACTCATCATGATTCAATGAAAATAATGTTAGGTGGATGATTAGATTTAATATATATATATATAAAAGAAGACATATTTTAAATCATGAATTGAATTAGAGACGGGAGAAAAGAAAAAAAGTAAAAGAGAGAGAGAGATGAAAAAGGATAGAGAAGAAGAATTTTAAATGATATGATTTTGATGAGAATTTAAAATCCTTCATTTTAAATATAACTCAAATTTAAATATTTGTAAATTCATTTAGGCTTCATTTGGATAGATGGATTTGAAAATGAATGAATTTGAAAAAAAAAATACATATAAGAATGCATATATTTCTAATCACGAATTGTAAAAGGATGAGAGAAAAAGGAAAAAATAGAGGAAAAAATAGAGAACGAAGAGTACAGAAAAAAGATTTCATAAATGACATGATTTTGATGAGAATATAGAATTCCTTCGTAATGAAATCTAAATATATATATATATATATATATATATATAAAAACAGGATAGTCGGTTTTCCGCCCAAAACAATTGCTATATTTATATTGAGGAATAATACTTCAGAGTAGCATATCTGTAACATTTATCTGTAATCGAGGCGACTCTTGGGAATTTGCACAAGTAATTAAGATGACTTAGATTTTTTTTAATTAATATATCCCTTCATATTTCATACTCCCTTTGTCCCACTATAACTTTCTCACTTTTCTTTTTTTAGTGTCCCACAATAAGTTTTTCATTCCATAAAAAGCAACAACACTATTTCATATATTAATAAACAAATACCACTTTTCACAACTCCCCATTACTTTTTCACAACTTCCCATTATTTTTTCACAATTTTTCATTATTTTATACAAAAGTCAACATGTGGCCCATCATATAATAATAAATAACATATTTTCTTAAAAAAAAAAACAAAAAACTTAAAGAGGTACGGAGGGAGTATAATTCATACCCATTTAGTAATCCTGTAATTTTTTACCTTTTCCGTTGTTTGTTGTCAGGAAATTGTGGCTATCATAATTATATTTTATTTGATTCCAATATTTCTCTCATTAGGGAAAAAAACTGAAATGAGTGTTACTGTCTGTATTAAATGTTTGCTATTAATAGGGGAACTTTCGCTAATTAAGTTTTAGTTCCTACATCATGAAGTTGAACTAAATTATTACTAATTAAATTACTCGAAGCTATAAAATATACATTTTCTTTTTAATTTTTGTATAAAATATTGCATTTCTTACTTTTTACTACAACAAACAAAAATAATAATTTTATAGCATCGCACTATCATAATGCACATAATATGCGTATATTTTGCAAAAAAAAAAAAATCAATTTAAATTAAATTTATATCTATACATTTTTAAAAAATTGTACCTATATAAAAAATACAAATATATGAGTGAATTGATATTTTTTTTTAATCGATATGAAATGGTCATGCAAACACATAAACCTTACTCTATTTGAGCAAGTAGAGCTACATTGAAGGAGAAATGACTGAGATTCACATGTTAAATTTAAAAAAAATATATTATACTGCTTTAAAAATAAACTATTTTTTAAACTTTTAATTTCATATCCATATTGTGTATATATATAATTCATATCTACATTAAATATGTATTTTATTAATTTTGATGCAGAAGTTGTTTTTTAAAATTAAATGTATAAATTTTTTAATATTATTTCATGTTTGGAATTTTAGTATTTTTGTTGAGTTTAGTGGTTGACTAAAATTATAAAATAATTAAATAATTTTTATATAATTTCTTACAATATATTATTATTTTTTAAATATAAAATATTAATTGAGATTTAATTAGTAAAGAAAATAAATTTAATTAAATTCATATTACAATCTATCTCTTATTAAAATATACTATTAATTTTTAAACTGTACATCATACGGGATATTTACTAGTATTTGTAAATTCACCTAATTTATTTGAAAAGAGTGGTTATTTGTGTGTAAAATCCACGGATTTCAAATCCACTCATTCAAATGGAGCTTTAGACTCCATTTAGATGGATGGATTTGAAAATGAATGAATTTAAATGAAATACATGTAAGAAAGCATATATTTCAAGTTAAGAATTTTAAAGAGATGTGAGAGAAGGAAAAACAAGAAGATATAGCGATGGAAAGGAGAAGAGACGAGGGATTTAAAATGACATAGTTTTGAGGAGGATTTAGAATTTCTTCATTTTAAACATAACTCAAATTTAAGTATTTATAAGTTCATGGAAAGAATAATTATTTGTGTGTAAAATTTATGAATTACAAATTCACCATCCAAATGAAACTTAAACTTACTTAGAGATAGTATTTATTTGTGCGTAAAATTCACTGATTTTAAATTCACCCATGCATCCAAGCGGAGCCTTATATTATTTCGCGTTTTCAGTCTGTCACATTTTAATTAGAATTAAAAAAAAATTTATTCCTCTGACCAATCACACTATGCAACCGATGTAGTTTTGTTCACTCTTAACTAGAGGTGTCAAATGGGCCGGGCCGGCCCGGTACCGGCCCACCGGGCCATTGTGTTTTTCCGGGCCGGGCCGGGCCTAGCCCGGTTCCTATCGGGCCACTTATTTTCAAGCCTGTCCTGGCCCAAGACGGGCCACCGGACTACCGGGCCAAATCGGCCCGATTTTTTTAATATTTTTTAATTTTTAATATATTACCATTACATTTAATTTCTATATATATATCTTATTAATTTGTCATTTTGTATACAAATCTATTCAAATAGTCTAAAAAAATTATTTAATTTGTCAAAAATAATTTAATAATTAAAATAAAACTCAAATTTCTATATAGTAATACTTAAACAAAAATAATTTAACAAACCTTAATAAACTATAATTCACAAAAATAAATTCAAACAATAATTTTCTAACAATCATTTATAAATGCAAATTAAAAAAAAAATAAACAACTAATTCAACATCTCTCTTATAAGTTTGAATTATAATTCATACTTACAAAATAGGATAAATTAATATTATCAAAATTCTAAATAAAGTATTTTCAATCTTACCTATTCATATTTTTAATATTATAAATTAATTAATAAATTGAGATTATATTTTTTAATTAAAAATATCTTTTGAGTAAATTTCAATGGAAGCCAACAAATGAAAATATTATTAATGAATATATATATTACCAAAAAAGTATGTATATTAGTTGCCTCAAAATTTATAATTACCTACTACAACTCATATTCCTAAAACTACATCAAAATCCTCTTAGCACAAATAGCAAATACTTAACTACAACAATGTAATCCCCAATTTCAAAATTAAAAAAAAAATATAATCTACCGGGCCAGTCCTGGGCCACCGGGCCGGCCCAGCCCAAGCCCGAACGGCCCGTCTGGCCTGCTGGGCCGGGCCAAATAGGCCCGGTTCTTTTCAGGCCAGTATTTTTTGGGCCCGTCCTGTCCTTTAGGCCGGGTTTTTCGGGCCGGCCCTTCGGGCTGGGCCCATTTTGACAGCTCTACTCTTAACAATTCAATTTGTATAAAGAATTGTATTATAAAAATTAATTATATATATATATATACATACAAACATTTATAACTCTGACAGAAACAGCAAATAACTTGAATATGAAATAAAGTTTGTTTATTTTGATAGAAAGTGAAGGTACCACAGTGTGTGCACCTACAACTGATGTTAAAATATTTAATCCACTGACACTAATTGACCAAATAGTTTGACCATGCATACTTCAACCCTTTCACCAACTGCCATGTTTTAACATTTAAATAACGATTTTTTATTAGAAAAATTATAAAATAATTTATAAAATTAACATTAATTATAAATTGATCATGTACAAAAAATATATATATTTATATGAAAGAAAGAATTATAATTTTATGCAAATATTATGAATTAATTTGTAAATATAGTTATTTTTTAAATCAATATATAAATGCTTTTTTTTTATTTTACACTTATAATACATTTTCTCCATTCAATTTGAGAATCCCGTTTATCTGGACACAAATTGAAAGAAATATTTATGATTTATGTATGAAATAAATATGTGAAATGTAGAATAAAAATATCGTAAGAAAAAAAGAAAAAGAAAAGCAATGTGGTGGATATATAAAAATAAAAATACTTAAAGTAGACAATTCAAAAGAGATGCGCAAAATTTGAGTAATATTATATATGAAAATATAAGTTAAAGTTTAAATATTGTAGAAAATAGGAAAAAAAAAATCCGCGTAGCATTTGATTTTCAGAAGAAATTTGAATAAAACCGTCCTGACAAAATCTAATCCGACAGTGCCTTTGGAGTCGTAAATAAATACTCTCTTTCTAATATTTATTCACTTTTTATTTTGGTTACTTCCCTAATTTATTTTTATTTAAAAATATTATTTTATTATCACACTCACAAACAATCATTTTTCTTTTTTAAGTGGATCTCACAATTATTTCATAATATTCATAATATTCTTATTTTATCTATTCTATCGTATTTTTTTTAAAACTCGTGTTCACGCATAGAGAAATAAATATTGGGAATGGAGGGAGTATATATTATCCAATTAATTTTAGTCTTAGTCTTATATGTACCAAGTGCACTGTGCAACTTAAATTCATTTTTAAAAAGTTACACAAAATACTACTAAAAAGTCACACATGTTATTATTGAAAGTGTATCTGTCACACATGTTATTATTGAAAGTGTATCT
>JAPKLY010000015.1:1488059-1533672 GCA_026898435.1 Prunella vulgaris | reverse complement strand
TTATTGAAAGTGTATCTGTCACACATGTTATTATTGAAAGTGTATCTTTAATAGTGTAATTTTTCACTAATAAATTATATAACTTTTTAAAATACACTTGAGTAGCACGGTGCACCTAGTGCACAAAACACTTACTCTTAATTTTATGATTATCATATAATGAGATAACACATGTTAATTTCTTGATTATTAATTAATTATTGGTTTGCCATTTTAACGTATAACATGCAACCAATTAAGTGTACATGCATGGTACGATGTTTGATCCATCAGTTCTTTCTTTGCACCTAAATTCTTTTCAAATACATGGTTAAATTTTGGGTCAGCACTTCGACTGTGTTTATTTGGCGTATTAATTTTTTAGAACATAAACATTAACATCATACAAAATTATATGAAATTGTTTATGTTAATAATTTTATATTCGATCTATTGGCTAGTGTGATCCTATGCTCTATACCATATTTAAGTTTCTCTTTATATTAAGATAGATTTTTATGTGCAATTGGTATTTATTTGGATTTTAAATTAATTAAAAAAAATACTCATTTCACTATGTATGGTATGTTTGAATCATTAATATTCCATACAATAATTAATAATTGCCCAAATAATAAATTGTGTTTGAGTGCACACAAGAATTTGTGTTATTTTAACTCGACTAGTGTCACATTAACTTTAAGATTGATTTTTCTGTGCACTCAAGTCCATGATATTTACTTAGATCTTAAATTTTTAATTGCAAAAACATACATTTTGGTGTGTACTGTAATTCGAATCAATGATAATAAATAGTAATTAATAATATCTCAATACCCAAACTGAAAATTAATAATACTCATATACCTCAAGTGGTAATCATCAATATTCCTAGTAACCAAAAATACGCTAAGCAGTAATCAACAATATCTCAATACCCCAAGTTGTAATTCTTGACAGACGAACAGGAAGTTGCTTAGGGCAATCAAGATGGTTGTTGGACAACCAGCATGATGATGCTGATCAGCATGGTGGTGGCAACGACCAGCATGATGATGACGATCAACATGGTGGCGATGAAGAACGGCATGGTGGTAGCAACGACCAGCATGGAGAATCGAAGATGTTAGCAATCACCATGGTGGTGGCAACGACCAGCATGATGATGACAACCAACATGGAGATGTCGGTGACCAATATAGTGGTGGCGACGATCAGCATGGAGATGTCGGTGACCAACATGGTGGTTACAACAACCAACATGATGATGACAACTAGCATGTCGGTGGCGACGACCAGCTTACACTAGGGTAGGACTAGTTGCCATCAGCTTGTATATTAAGTCTTGTTAGTGTAATGACAATTGTCCTAACACTTGTCACCATATTAGACTATGTGGGTTAGATAAGTGATACATATGCACCATGTATACTTATAAATATGTAATATGTGTACATTTGGAGGGGATCCAACTCTTGAGAATACAAAGTATTTTCTTCATATTATATTCTCTCTCTATTACTATTCCACATAAAATTAGAATTATATCGATCTTAACTTCTTAAATAGTTAGTAGCCACATTAAACACATATCTAGAAAAGATTATCAACAAATTGACGCTAGAAGGAGGGTGTCGAACCTCCAATTTGATGAAATTTGTTAAGATCATTGAAGATACAAAAAAATATTCTTGAAATTTATGAGAAACCTGTGAAGATTTGAAGAATTTATCAAGAGGATTTAAAGATACATTGGATGTTCTTGAAGACTCACAAGAACACTTGAAGATTATGAGGAAAAGTAAACTACACAATCTACTGCTGGAATTCAAAATGTAGCAACAACAGTTATTTCAAGTCATCTACATTCAACATGCAATAAAGTTGGTAATCAAGAATGCATAAAGTTGACAACCAAAATATTGGAAAACTTGTGCTTGCAAGGCTAGAATGATATCAACCTCATCACCTTTGCACAAATTCTGAAATCTGCAGTTTGAAGACTAAAACTTGGGAAAATTTTCAAACTGAAACTCACAACTGGTGAAGAATTTGAAGTTATTAGACCTATTGGGAACCTATACCCAAGCTGCTGAAATTAGTAAAATGACCAATAATGTCATAAGTAATCTCTCAATCACATACTTCCCACAGAAGGAGTGCCCAAAAAAATACAAACTGGTGTTGGACCATCAAACCAACAAGATGTAGTGAATGCCCCAGCAGGATCACGTGTGAGCCGATGCTGGAGTCGTTGGTCCATACTTCAAAAGATATTAAGCGTGCAATAAGTGTGGTGCAAGCTTTACAAAGACGTGCAACACAAATTGTTTGCCCACCAACTATCCAAATGGCACCAACAGAAACAAGGTCAACAGTTGGTGGCTCAGACACTCAGATATCGTGACGGAAAGCTGGACAAGAGGCGAGCAGTGAGCATATTCGTCCATCCACGCACTAGGAGACAAAAAACAAATAAGATTGCTCGCTAGAGAGCCAGGAGGCGAGCAACAAACAGAATGTGAAGGCAAAGGAAAAGTCAGTAATCGCCAAGGCTTTTATCCCACGCGAGTAACTAATCAAGTGGGCAAGCAAGACTACAACACTTCTCAAATAAGCATGATGGAGAGACTGGAAAACTAGAACTAACAGAGATGAACAGTTGGTGCTCGTGCCCAAATTATTGAACCCACGAAACTACTTCCCCGATGGTCAGCCCACAAATGGTTGAGAAGATCATTTATTGAGGGACTAGACCTAAGTGGAGCGAGCAACCTTCAAAGAACCGCAACGGACTCACCACGAAAAGAGATACTGCAAGAAGTTGTTCGCCTAAAAGTAACAACCTTTGAACAGCCTCCAGCAGTGGTGATCCCAAGCGGCGAGCTAGCAATGTTGCAAAATGCTATAAATGATTTGCGCAAACAGCTTGCTCCGCAAACATATGGGGGAACTCCTTCAAACTTTCCCACATCTCCACTATCACAATTCATCCTGGGGCAGGATATAAAAGAATATCCAATTCGCGGCCATCGATATATACAAAGAGAGTCGGACCCAAAAGTCCACATTTCAAAGTTTACTGACTATATGATCTCGATAGAAGCATCTGATGCTACCCAGTACGGTAACTTTTTCTTAACTCTCGGAGATCAGGCACACTGATAGTTTTTCTCACTGCGCTAGCATTAATAAACTCATTCACCCAGTTGACCCGAGAACTTTTATCACACTTTTTTCAAATATGGATCTTATCTTACTCAAAAGCATCGATTGACAAATATTAAACAAGAAAGTGATATAGTTATTGAAGAGGTTCGATAAAATTCTACTGAAAGGAGAACCAGAAAAGAAACAAAGATTGTTGTTGCGATGGTTGTACTGAATAAGAACATATTTTTGTAAAAGGATACATTAAACTTGCATCCAAACCTATGTGGAGTTCCAACACAAGGAAGGAGTCTACGTTGCCATGCAAGATGCCTTACATGTAGAATTATACAAGTAACATGAAGACCCTTGATCTACTGGCCGCCGGGTTAGGCGAGCATCAAGGCATAGACGAGCAACATGAGTTTTATGTAGAGTGAGCAAATATGACGAGGAGGTCAACTAAAGTAATATCTTAAGTCACCAAACCACTCATATAAGCGAGCTGCTTTCTAAAGTTGCAAGACTCAAGTTATTATTGTCAAGCTCGAGCTGAACATATGTTAAAAGCTAAATTGTGTTAGTGTACCTTCTTAAAGGAAAAAAACCAACCACTATGCCATTTAAATAAAATCCAAGGCAAAGTTCCTCAAAGAACAAATGCCTAAGGCACCTATGAGGATTCGATGCCTAAAGACAACTACAAGTGTTAGCTCCACGTTGGACAAAATATAAGACGAACAACTACACCACACGATCGAGCAACTATGAAAAGGACCATAATACAAGTAAAGAGGCAACAAAAGAAATCTCCTTCATGCTACATATCATTTCATGCATCTCATCTCATTACATCACAACTTAATTGTCCATTTCATCTCAATCTTCAATCCAAGCTCACTGACACAACTAATCGCGCCACCAGATGACATGTTCGTCACCTACACAAACAATAGTGGAGCTGACAGTCGTGTGAAACTGCTAACCATCGTGGAAGAGGAGGAATACAGAGCGAATATTTAGGTGTCCCAACACTATAGGCGGTTCGTCATCACTAAAAAATAGTTCCACACTAAAAGTTGTTCGCCTATTACATTCACATCACATTAGCAACATAAGAAGTATGATTCTAATTGTTGCATTCCACAACTAGACATCAGGCTAGGGGGAAGAAATTGTTGACTGGTGGACAAAAAGCTGCTTAGGGCGATCAAGATGGTTTTTGGGCAAATAGACTAATCATGTCGGTAACCAATATGATAGTGGCCATGACCAACATGATGATGACGACCAACATGGAGATGTCGGCAACCAGCATCATGATGGCGACCATCATGAAGATGTCGACGATCAGCATGGTGATGGCGACGACCAACATGATGATGGGGACCAACAACAATGGTCTTTGGGTTAGCCTTAAGGCACCACTATATAAATCAATGAATAATTAATTTTTATATTCATATGTGTACATATATAGAGCTCAAGACTCCAATCATTTTTCTATGTGGGACAAGGAATTCTTTTTTCTTTCTCTCCCACATTTTTCCTATCTTCAACATACTTCTGATGAATAATTTTCCAACTTCATGTATTAATATCTCATTCATCCAAAATTTATTTTGAACAAATTAATACACCAAATTTATCTAATCCAAATGTAGATTAATAACTTGCAACATATTTCCATTTTTTATAAATCGAATGCCATGAAAAAATTGGTCAAATTTGGTCAATCACCCAATTTTTAATAATCCCCAACATTTATTATATTAATGCATGTGACCACTTAAGAAAGTTCTGACTAACTGATACTACATTGGGATAGGTAGCAACTGGCTTTAAATCTTTCCTAGTAAGATGTCCTCGGATTTACTCGTCACTCAGTGAACATGATGTCTTGAAATCGTTGGCTTTTGTATAAACTAAGACAATGACATTTATAGAGCAACGATTCTGATACCCTTTGGTTCGTACATTGTTGTCTATTTTGGCTCTAAACTATATTTTGGATTCATAAGTGTGTACTGAATTCCTCAATTAGAAATGACCCACTTCAATGCTTATATAGATAATCTCCTATCAAGAGTATCCTGCAATATTCCACCCCTTGAGGTATAGGAATCATTAAAAGCTGTGAACCTTAATCTTACCACATGTCAGCAGGTTCTTTTGCACCTGAAGATAAATGACGATGTAGGATTGCACCTGAACGGATTTGAGAATGAGCTAAGGATTACTTTCAAGTGCTACTTGAGTGCTTCGTAACTTAGTTGTCTTATTGAACAAAGTTCTTGGAATTCTTCAATCATCGTAGTTAAGTTACTTTTATGAACACCCTTTAATGTGTGTCTTATTTATGCCTTTCGTTAGCGAATTCATGATATTTTCTTTTGACTTCACATAGTAACTGAAATTACCCCACTTGAGATCAAATGTTTAATGGTATTAACTCCTCCATATGTGATGACACTTATCGCTGTACATGTAACATTGTTCCCTCCTCAAAGCAAACAAGTTATCTCTATGTATCATTACAGGAGACATCAATTTAGTCCAACAAGGAATATCCTTTAAGAAATGTTGAAGCCATTCTGCTTCCTCACTAGCTTTCTCCAAAGCTATAAACTCTGATTCCATTGTGGAATGAGCTATACATATTTAACTCGGATATTCAATTCGTATTAGTGTATCTTCCAATATTACTGGACATTTTGTATACAAGATTTTGAATCTTAATTAGCATATATTTTGAATACCTAAGTACTCTTATCAGAGCCATCCAATGAATCTTATCAGGGTTACTTGTGAACCTACTAAGTTTGTTCACTGAATATGATATATCTGGTTGAGTACAATTTGTTAAATACATCAGACTTCCAATAATTCTTGCATACTTCAGTTGATCCACTAGGTCTCACTTTTTTTTTATGGCTACTACATGAGTATTAGCTAGAGGATAGTTAAAAGTGTCAAATTTCTTAAGTACATTCTAAAGATAATGAGATTGTGTTAAGACAATTCTATCTGGGGTTCTAGAAATTCTCATTCCCAGAATAATGTCTGCAAGATCCAAGCCTTTCATGTCAAAGTTCCTCTTCAACATGTTGTTAGTGTTCACGATTATATTATGATTACTCTACATAATTAGCATGTCATTCACATTTAGACATACTATTACATACTCATTTGGAGTGTGCTTAATGTAGATACATTTGTCACACTCGTTTGTTTTGAACCTTTTGATAACATCATGATATCAAACTTCTCAAGTCATTGAAGAGGTGTTTGTTTGAGTCCATACATAGAATTTACTAATTTGCACACTTTCTTCTCCTATCTAGGCATAATAAACCCTTCAGGTTGTTCCATATATATCTCTTCATCTAATTCTCCATTCAGGAATACTGTCTTTATATCTATTTGGTGTATCTCAAGATTATACATTACTGCAATAGCAATGAATAATCTAATAAATGCAATTCTTGTAACTGAAGATACATATAAAAAAAGTGTATCCCTCCTTTTGTTTGAACCCTTTTACAAATAGATGAGCCTTATACTTATCAATTGATCCATTATCTTATACTTTCTTTTCAGGATCCATTTGCATCCCCACGATTTACAACCTGGTGGAAGATCAACCAACACCCAAGTGTAGTTGTGCAAGATGGACTAAATTTCACTGTTTATAGCCTATTTCCAGAGAAGACCATTTGGACTAGACAATGTCACTTAAATTGTCCTAGGTTCATTTTCCAGTATGTATAAAAGCATAACTTGTCCAAAGGACTTTTTCTTTCTGGCTCGTTTATTGCATCTTGGTTCCCCATCAATCTTGAATTCCTTGTTAACCTCAGATGAACCATTTAAAGTTATGTAAGTTTTTTTATGCGAACTTATTTCTTCCCTATCCTTCTTAGGGAATATCTTCTCGAAGAACACAAAGTTTCTTGACTCAATATTCATTCCTACGTTCATTTCAGAAATATCAGATTTATGCACCAAAAATCAATATGCATTACTCTTATGTACATATCGAATGAAGGCACAATCAACAGTGTTGAGTCTTATTTTCACTTATTTTGGCTTAGGTACTTCAATCTTTGTAGGCACTCCCATACTTTGAGGTAATTGTAGGAAGACTTTCTCCTTTTCTACAGCTCATATGGAGTTTTATCCCTCTTCTTTGTGTGATAATTTATTAAGAATGTGGTTTGCTTTTAGTATTGTTTTCCCCCATATATTCTTAGGTAAGTCTAAGCTAATCAAAATAGTATTCAATATCTCGTTCAGAGTTCTATTCTTACACTCTGCAACTCCATTTGGTTGGGGTTAATATGGAGCAGTTGTTTGATGAATGATGCCATTTTCAGAGAAAAATTCTTCAAATGGAGTAACAATCACTCCACCTCTATCACTTTGAATCATCTTAATTCTTTTGTTAATTTGATTCTCAACCCCATTCTTATAGTTTTGAAGGTCTCAATGGCCTTATCTTTGTTCTTTAAAGGATACACATAACAGTATATAGTGCAATCATCAATAAATGTTATGCAATAATTTTTATACCCCTAGTTTGCACAAATTTAAAGTTACATATGGCAGTGTGAATGAGTTCTAGAGGTGTAGTACTTCTTTCCACCGAATGGAGTGGTGCTTTGGGTAATTTTACCTCATCACAAATCTCACTTTGTGAATCAAATTTCATTATATGAAGTAAATCTAAATATACCAATTATTATAATGTATTTTGATTTACAAGTCCTAATCTACCATGTTATAAATTAGAACACTCAACCAAGTAATTAACATTACTTTCATTAATATGGCACTAAACATCGCGCTTTACTATTAGTACATTCATTTTGAAGATGCCCTTCTCAATGTATCATCTTTCGATAAATAGACCACCTTTGATCAGTACAAATTTATTAGCTTCAAATACTATCTTAAATCTGGTTTTGTTCAATAATAATCTGGAGACTAAATTCTTGCGATTGTTTGGGAGATGTTGTACAGCCACAAGAGTTAGTGTTTTTCCAGAGATTATCTTTAGCACCATTTTTCCAGTCCAACCACATATGGTTTTGCAGAGTTGTCCTTGCAGTGTTTTCTGCCACTGATCACTTGGTAGGGGAAAAATAACTCTTTGTCTGAACAGATGTGATGGATAACCCTCATGTCAACCTCCACCATATTTTTCTCGAACACGATGAAAAATAGATCAGGTTTAGATATTTTCTCGTTTAGGGCATTGTGCTCAGCAAGGTTGGTCTAATTCTTAGCTTGCTTCTGATCTGCCTTCTTTAGCTGTCGATATTCACCCGCTTTGTGTATGGACTTATCAATTGTAATGGTTACCTTTGTACTTTTTCTTTGGAGATTTTAGTTGCTTGCCAACATATTTTATCTTTTTACCCTCCCACGACTTAGCTAAATTCACATGTGTCACTCCATTTTTTCTTATAGCTCTTGATTTTGGATTTTCAGTTGTCTTCCTTAATCCTTAATCTCAGGATCAAGTCCCATATTCTTAGGTTTGTACTTAAGGTAGTTCTTGAAATCTTTCGAAAGAGGCGATAACTTCTCTTTCAAAGCAGTTACTTAAAAGGATTTTGAAAGTTGCATTCTCTCAGCATGAATCTCATGAATAATCAATTGCAACTCTCGAACTAGTTCCATGACCATCTTTGGATCAGTCATTTTGAAGTTGAGAAACAGCCTGATAATAAATTACTTCATTCTGGCATGCTCAAATTTGTACTTCTTGTCCAAAGACCCCCACAATTCCTTGGCAGTCTTGAAGGTGGCGTGTTGGTCCCGAAACGAGTTAAATCAGTGTATGGGGGGGAATACACTGATGTCAGATTTTTCTGAAAGATTCAGAAAAATGCTCTAACGCACTCAGTCAGGATTCCCTGAAGTACTCAGTATGCTGAATGTCCACAGGGGCAGCAGGGACGGTTCAGTAACGAGTCAAATAAGCTGAGTGTGAGTAAAGTGCTCGGAAGCTCAGTAGAGATAACAAACCTACTGACTGCTAGGAAGCGAGTCAGTTGGACTACTATCTCAGTGAGTCAGAGTACGTGAGGAAAGTGAGCCCTTAGATTCTACTCGTTTTAGTTTCTGAAAATGTTTTCTCTGAGTCGCTTAGCAAATTGGTGGTTAAGGCTGAGTGCACAGTATTCTGATTCAGGATGATTGATTCAGTCCTGAAGTTAAAACCAATGCAGTATGTTCAGTTCAATATGATGACATTTATGATCCTGAACAAAACAGTAAATCAGCACACAGGGGACTTTTTAACGTGGTTCGGAGATAACCAACTCCTACGTCCACGACCTGATTTAACAGGAAGCTATCCTCAAAACCCTGAGGATAGGTACTTGGGTTTTACGTGCCAAGGGACACGAGTAGCCAACTTCCTCTCTTAGGAACTGACCCCTGGGCGTTTTACAAGTCCCAGTCCTTCTAACCAACCTATCTCACACTTTGAGAGGTTTGGTATTCTAGTTTCCAACTAAGATAGCTCTAGCAATACAAATCAGTGCTAAATAATAGAGCTATCGATCTAAGCAAATACAGAGTGAATCCTACTACAACACTAGGGAAATTTAATTGCAGAGTGTTGTTTATGATATGCTTTGTGTTCTTGGATTCTTGAGAGTTTTCTCTTGGAAATTTCCCGTTAACCTTGAATTGGTGCAAGGTTCTCCATATTTATAGGAGAGATTCAAAATAGATCCGTTGGAGGAGATCAAATCAAATCTTTCCTATTTTAGGTAGATTGCAGGCTAGAAATACTGTTCGACCTACCCGCCATGCTTATTCTGGCAAGTTGTCACATCACCTGCAACCTTTTTGAGACGCATTAAATGTTGCGCAGACTCCGTGCATACGTGTCGAAAGATCATTGGCTCTCCGCTATAACGGCTAGTTGACCTTCAGACATTTATCCTTCCTCGTACATTCAATGCTCTGAGTCTCTTGTTAATAACTCAGTCTGAACGTGTGTCTTAATGGAGTCTTACTGACATTCTTTTTGTCTCTTGTCCCATAGCATAAATAACCTTCTGCTTTGGTCTGACATGATTCAGGTGATCTGAACCACAGCCTGAGTCAGGTCCTACGTGCATTCAGCACAGCCTGATAGGTTATTCAGCTCAGTATGTGTTACCTTTTTGCTTCGGACTTACAGGATTCAGGTGAACTGAACCAAGGCCTAAGTCAGGTCATATGTGCATTCAGCACAGCCTGATAGGTAACACTTTACTCTTCACTGACTGAGTTCTGTCCTGAACATGCTTAGTGTATTCAGTAGAAACATCAGACAATGGTACTTCAGGATTGACTTCAGGATGAATCAGCAGGCTTCGATCTTCAGCTTCAGAACAGACAATCTTCAGCGAGACTGACTGACTCCTTCAGAATGGTTTACGCTTCAGACTTCAGTAAATTGGGTCGACTCCAATATTCTTCAGTCTTCAGCATGGTCCTTCTGTACTGAATCTCTAACCTAACTATCCTGAACTATTTTATCCTGAACACTATACTTAGGCAAATTCATCAGGGGTTTTGGGATCTAATCAAAATACTCAGATTGTCCCAACATGGCGTAGACGATGTACATTAAGATATCTAGTCCATTTAAAATGTAGTTTCGACAAATGAAGTCACTATGATTTCATGCATTAAGAGAATTCATCCTGTCTTGCCGTTCCCCCCTCTAAAATAGTAAAAGGATCTTTTCTCAGGAACAGTGAAAGATTGAGGTAGTTAGATAGAATATATTCTTAGAGTGACATCTCTTGAAATTAATACCGATAAATTTTGCCTATTTTCAGAGTGAGCAATAGGAAGGGTATAAGTTGTAACAAAAGACATCTTCAGATACACAAAGAATAATGTCTTACATTGGTTGGAAAAAGAGAAGAGGTGTATGTATAATTATTGGAAAAAATTGGTCAAACTTGGGCCAATCACTCAATTTCCAAACCAAATTCCAAAAGTTTGATGATAAAGTGCAAATTTAGTGGTTTTGTGCAATTTATGTCAGTGCAAAAATAAAATTTGTTATATTATAAATTTATAATCCTGAATAATTTAAATTTGATGGGTATTGAATTATAAAATATTCTTTATGTTTTCATGATTTTAATTTTGATCTAAAAAAATCAAGACTTTGTGTAGCCACAAAATTGATCAAACTGAACCAAATTAATATAATTTAATACTATAGTAGCAAATTGATTGATATTAACTGAAGATTCATAATTTAATTCGCAGTTGGATCCCTCTAGTAATACATAGGGGTGTTCATAAAACCGAAAAACCGAATCGAACCGATGGAATTCGGTCTGTTCAATTCGATCCAAAAAAATTCGGTTCGGTTTTTAATTCTAAAATTTAAAATTTTTGGTATGTTCGGTTCTGGACCATAAGGACCAAATAGAACGAATTTTAATTAATTTTTTTTTAATATTTTTAATATATATAATATATTATAAAAATAAAATGTAAGCCCTAATATTGTGTAAAACCTTGAATTATGGTGAACTTGATTGTATTGTATTTATTTAAACATTAATTAAATTTATATTGTATTTATTTAAACATTGATCAAATTTGTATTGTACTTCTTTAATTTAATGATATTGAACTAAATTTAATAATAATATGATGTATAATATTTATTTTGATGAAATATAGCTTTTTTATGTAAAATTATTTTGGACCAAATGGACCGAATTGGTCGAACCGAAATAATTCGGTTCAGTCCAGTTCGGTCCTAGATATAATTCGGTCTGGATCGGTTCATACAAAAAAAATTCGATTATTTCGATTCGGTCTAAAACAGAACCGAACCGACCGAAATAACCAAATGACCACCCCTAGTAATACATAGCATAATTTTTTATCATTTGGTAAAGAACAGAAACCAGTCTCAATGTCCATGAATAAAAGAATGAAAAGGGTAATGAAAATTACCCTATTACCATACCTAAAATATTTGATCCTGCCCCAAAAACAACAATCTTCTTTATTTATGTATTTATGGTAAAGTATAGAGTGAAAATAATTAATATGAACCATTTTAAAGAATATATGTTGTGTTAATATTAGTGGCTTTTGATACAACTTATTTTTATTGAAGAGTATACATTGAATAATATGAAATGTATTAATTGTTATTATTAGAAAGGTATTCATAGTTAGACAAAAACTTATATAAAAATTTCTACCGTAAAAATTTTCAAAAATAAACTTAAAAGAAATATAATCTCACGCGCAGGAAGGAAGATTACATTCACGGAACAGTAATACGTTCTCCCTCCCCCACACCCCCACACATCCACACGCCCATAATCCTAGCCACTCGCACACACATGCACACGTCCATAATTCCAGGTAATGTCATGTAATTTTTAATTTTTATTTATTATTTTTTAACAATTATAAATTTAAAAATAAATTAAATAATTATATAATAAATTTAAAAGCTTGTTCTCAATTTATATTAGTATAATAACATGTAATTGCCTATAAAGTAACACAAATTGGAAATCATATATGTGTTACTATTAGAGCAAATGAGTGTTACTATCTTATAAAATATTATTATTTTATATGTATTTATTTGTTTTTATAAAATAAATAATTTTTACATAATGTAAGAGCAAAATGTATGCTACTATAAAAATAAATATTGATTATTCACAAATATTTACTTACTTTTATAGAAATAATTGTTTTTTTATACAATAACATACATATTACATGAAACAATAAACCTAGATTTAAAGGGATGATAAATAAATTAAGAAACACATATTTATTCTTATAAAAATATTTTTTGCCTTTACAGTAAGACGCATTTGCCCATATAATAACACAAATTTGAGAGCAAATATATGTTACTATTAGAGTAAATGAGTGTTACTATCTTATAAAATATTGTTATTTTACATATATTCATTTATTTTTATAGAATAAATAAATTTTCACATAATGTAAGAGTAAAATGTATGTTATTATAAGAACAAATATTAATTATTCACAAATATTTACTTATTTTTGTAGAAATAATTATTTTTTTCATATAATAACATATGTATTACATGAAACAACATACCTGTTGGCGTGAGTTTGTGCAGGGGTGGAGCGCGCGTGGTTTAATTTTTTTTCTTTTCTATATTTAGTAATTTTTACGGTAGAAATTTTTACCCAAGTGTTGCTCTAATGGTTATTATTAAAAGATGAGTTTTTATTAAAATATTATAAAATAATATATGTATGAAATGCATACTCTTGATTTATATATGTGTTCATAATTCGAAAGCCCAATTACGTTCAAAATAATTTACGAGCATTTCCTAATTATTAATTTTTTTTAAATTCCTGATTAAAATTTTGACACCTCAAAATGACTTGTCAACTGTGGAAGAGTTAAATTTGCTGTCCTGTGTAGCAATTAATTTATAGCTCGAGAAGTCTTAAATATTATTTGTACTTTATTATTTTTTTGCGATTTGAGGTAAAAAATATTACAAATTAAGTGGCGACAAATTCATTTTATTTGATTTCTGTACCTTGCAACCCTTGATTACATGACAACTCTTGACATTTAATCTTTTTTGGAACTCAAAATCCTGCCTACATATATGTAGTACAAATTATATTAAATCCAAATAAATGAGATATTAATTAAGACCATTAATGGGCTGGGCCAATTTGTAAGTAATTTATTTCTGGACCCGAGAAATAAATAAGAGTCCAAATCCTCCATCACTCCACATGTATAAAAACACAAGGACTCGGATATTCTCCCCGCATACTTAAGTAGTTCACCGCCTCGTTCACTTCATCATCCTATAAGAAACCCACATTTAAATTATTCAAAAATCGAAACTTGTATCTTTGTCCATTGTAACTTGTCGCGGACGTTCACAGGGGCACGCACTCGGGTTCAAACCCTCTCCGGCAGCGCGTTCGTCCCTTCCTTCTTCGTCGACGCGCGAGTTCGTTCCTTTTCCGGCGCGCGGGTTCACTGAGGCGTAGGATTTTTGCTTTGAAATGGGGTGGGGTGAATTTACAAATCAATTAAGTCATATAATGGTAAGGATTATTTACAATAAAAAAATAATAATAGATGGTGAAGTGAACGGGGGATGAATTATTCAATTATAGGGGAATAATATCCGGGTCCAAAACATAATTAATGTATAAGAGTTTTGTGATAGATGCTTATAGAATAAATTGAGAATTTTTATAAATTAATATCATAATCTTTTACATTATAATATTAAATTTATATGGACAATGGTATTACTAATTAAGTAAATATTACTAAATGAATGTAATAATATCAAACATATTCCACATGGAGTTTGTATTAGCATGCGTAATTTATTTATATTTTAAAAATCAATATAAGAGTTTTATTCACACATGAATGTATCTCCGACTCGCAACAAACCAATGTACATTACCTACAACAATTTTAAAATGCCAAGTATGAGTTATATGAAAATATATGTAATTTGTCGTATAACTTAAACAAAATATTAGCATATAATAAATTAAACAAGAAGTTTGAAGGTAAATTGCTAAATAATGAGTAATTAAGTCTCATATTCCACAATTTAAATGCATTTTTTTAAAAATGAGATTCTTTATACTTTTGGTCACATATAGGATATGTTAAGGGGTGAACGGTACGACATATCGAAATTTTTTTCGCTATATCATTATCGTACTGAAATTTTTGATATAAAAAAATATCATACCGTTGTCATACCGAATTTCGATATCGAAAAAATCATACCGTTTTCATACCGAAAATTTCAATATACCGAAATTCCGGTATGACAACGGTATACCGAAAATTTTATATTTTTGGTATACCGAGAATTTTGATTTTTTCGGTATACCGAAATATTTTCAATATGAAATTTTAGGTTAATCGCGATATACCGAAATATTTCAATATACCGAAAATATTTCGATATATCGTGGTATACCGAAATTTCGATATTTATATACTGTTACCGTATCAAAATTTTCGATATGATACCTAGAGCCGTCAAAATGGGTTGGGCCTGTTGGGCCAGCCCGCCCCGCAATAATAATAAGAGGGTTGGGCCAAGAATTTCATAGCCCGCTTGGAAGCGGGCCTAGACGGGCCGGCCCGTTTGGGTGGCGGGTTGGCGGGGTGGGCTGCGGATTTGGGCGGGCCAGCCCGCCAATATATATTTTTTATACTTATATATAATATATTTTATGTATATGTGTAATATATGATATTTTTTAATTATTTTTTAACTTTAAATTTTTTATATTAAATTTTCCTTCCACCCCAGGTTCTAAAAGAACCAAACACGCCCCTGACTCAATTTTTTTTAATTAAACTTTAAATTTTTTATATTAAATTTTTTAACTTTAAATTTTTTATATTATGTTTGATGAATTTTACTTTATGTGAATTATGGCTCTCGTTATGAGATTTATATTATAAATTATTTATTTGATTTTATATTATGATTTTAGTTGAAATTATAGTAATTTTTTTAAAAAAAATAGAAATGGTCCGTCAAAGCCCGCAACCCGCCATTAAATGGGTTGGGTTGGGATTTTTGCGGCCCGTCATATTTTCAGCTCGCCCCGCCAAAAGGCGGGCTTTTGCGGGTTTAGGCCCGCCCCGCCGGCCCGTTTTGACAGTTCTAATGATACCATACCGTACTGAAAATTTCGATAAATTCGATATCTTCGATACAATAAGTGCAGTATACCGGTATTTTCGATATTTCTTCCATCCCTAGATATGTATTATTTTAGAATTGGTTCCAAATATTTCACTATTGGTCCCATATAGTAATTTTTTTCTTGCACGTGTAGTCCCAAACATTATAAAATTTAGTCCCAAATATTGACGGCTCCATTAAATACAAAATTTTACAGCGTTAGTCACATAAGATCTACTCATACTTAAATTTATTTAACCCATTAATCTATATTTTCAAATTTAGTCTCATTGATTTTTTTAATTACACAATAAGTAATAGGATATAAATATTGAATTTTGTCTCCTGTAGGATATAAATATTGAATAAATCTAAAAAATATTAAAATAAATCAACTAAATCTTTAAATAATAAAATTAAATCTTTAATAAATATTTTAAAAAAATCAACTAAATCTTAAAAAATAGTTCAAACTAAGAAATTAATTTTAAAAATTCCAATTTTAATTCAAGATAAATAAAAATATAATTATATTTTAATTTAATTATTTATGAAGTCTAGTTGTTTTAAAAAAAATATGATTTTATTAAACTTTAGCCTATTTTTTAAAGATTTTTGTAAATTTAATATTTTTTGAAGATTTTGCAGTATTTATTGGAGTATATTTTTTTAAATTTTTTTTAAAACTTATTTTTTTTATTTTACTTGATGTATTTAATTTTTTTCAGATTTTAGTTAGGTTTAAATGATTTTATTTAAATACCACTTAATTTAATTATTTTGAAGATTCATTTTATTTTTTAATTATTTATTATTATTTTCAGATTTCTATTTTTTATTGATATTTAAAATTTAATATATTTAAAAATTTAATTTATACTTCAAATAAGTTAATTCTTTAACATTTATGAATTTTTTTATTTTTAAAATGATATTTTAAATTACATATTTTTTAAATTTTAGTTTCTTTAATATTTTTCAAAATATTCAATTTTTTATAATTTTTTTATAATTAAGAAAGAGTTAAAAATGTTTTTTATTATATTTTTGAAATAGAGAAAAATGTGTAATGTGTTATTTTTTGTTTTGATGAAGGATATTATAGAAATTAATGGGGTATGTTTAGTAATATATGATAAATTTTTAAATTTGTTGGGATATCTTTAACAAATGGGATATGTTCAGAGGATTTTAGAGGTATGAATAGTGCTACTCTTAAATTATTAATAATAGGTTTTAAACCTAACTAAAATCTGAAAAAATTAAATAAATCAAGTAAAATAAAAAAATAAGTTTAAAAAAATTAATATATATAAATACTATAAAATCATAAAAAAAATATTAAATTAAAAAAATCTTAAAAAATAGCTAAAGTTTAATAAAACCAGATTTCATTAAAAATCAACTTAGACTCCATAAATTATTAAATTAAAAAAATTATATTTTTATTTATCTTGAATTAAAATTGATTTTTCAAAATTAATTTCTTAGTTTTAACTATTTTTTAAGATTTAGTTGATTATTTTAACTATTTATTAAAGATTTAATTTTATTATTTGAAAATTTATTTGATTTATTTTAATATTTTTTAAAGTTTATTCAATCTTTATATCCTATGGGAGACAAAATTCAATAGTTATATCCTATGAAATTTATTGTGCAGTTAAAAAAATTAATGGAACTAATTCTGAAAATATAGATTAATGGGTTAAACACATTTAAGTATGCGTAAATTTTATGGGACTAACACTGCAAATTTTATATTTAATTCTGGACCAAATGTATAAATTTTATAATGACTGGGACTACAAGTGCAAGAAAAAAATCGTATGAGACCAATAGTAAAATATTTGGGACAAATTCTAAAATAATACATGTCATGTGGGATCAAAAGTGCAAAAAACTCTTTAAAAAATTATCTTGCTATCGTTGATAAGTTATCCTTATTTTTATTAAAAATTCAACACTTATTATGTTTTAATGAGTGATAATTTTTTCAGTTTTAATATTTTTTTAAAATGTACTTGAGTAGTGTGATGTATCTATTGCATATAAGACTAACCGTAAATAATATATACGTTCTTCATTCTTTATTATTTGATATTTAGGATTATATTTTTGTTTTTTAATGTTGATATTTTATATATTTTTATTTTTTCTCCAGCCCATTATATTCTCTATTTTAATTCCAAAAATTTCTCACAATTTGCATTATTTTATTAATTAATAAATAAAAAATAATTTATTACTACTTATTAAAGTTAATTTCAATAACAATTTTTTAAAATATCAGATAATAAAAAGCGAGCAAGTACTCATTTCGTTACAGAATTAGTTTTTAATTCATAGCAACTAACACTTCTAAATCACATTTACTATACTTTTCTAACTGTGAATTCACTTTAATGATCAACTTAAATCAGTTTCTTTTCGCATTGCAAATTTGAATATTAAATAAACATCAAAATTTCTATGATGAAGTTTCATAATATCAAACTTATATCACAAGAGATGCTTACTGGTATCATTGATTTGTATTTATTAATATCATATATACAAAAGATGCTTACTGATATCATTGATTTGTATTTACTGATATCATATATAATTTACACTATGGTATTATTATGTACATTTTGTAGTATCAGTAAGCATATATATATATAATGTGGTATAAATTTCATATTATAAATAAACTTTACAAAAATACTATTCTTAATCTTGTATACACTAGGTGCATTATACAATTTAAGTGCACTTTTAAAAAGTTATATATATATATATGAGCATACACATACAGCATTAAAATTTACATGATCACAATGATTTATATATAATTAGAGCTGTCAAATGATTCGGGCCAGGCTGGCTCGGTACCGGCCCACTGGGCCATCGTATTTTTTCGGGCCGGCCCGAAAAGCTTTTCTGCAAATAATATGCGCTTTCAACTAATCTTGAATTGATCCTCAAAATTCTATTTTTTATATGGAGGGAATATTCCCTCCGTCGCAGGACTATTTTCATAGTTATTCGGGCCACCGTGCTACCGGGCCAAACCGGCCCGACTTTTATTTATATTTTTATTTTGTTTGTATAAATTTTAATATATCAACATTACATTTGATTTCTATATTTATCTTATTAATTTGTAACTTTGTATACAAATACTACTCAAATAGTAATAAAATTTTATTTAATTTGTCAATAATAATTTAATAATTAAAATAAAACTCAAATTTCTATATAATATTTAAACAACTATAATTCAACAAACCTTAATAAACTGTAATACACAAAAATAAAATCAAGCAACAATTTTCTAACAATCGTTTATTCCTTTATAAGCACACATTCATAAAAATAAAAATAAAAATTAAACAATTAATTCAACACCCCTCTAATAAATTTGAATTATAATTCATGCAAACAAATATATGAACTTCTAATTAAATAAAGTTACATTATCAAGATGATAAATAAAGTATTGTCAATATTATCTAATTAATATTTTTAATAATACATATTAATTAATTGAGATAATATTTTTTGATTTAAAATATCTTTTGAAAAAGTTTCAATGAAAATGCACATATAAAATATTTAAAAGAATATAAAATAGAAAATAAATTCAAAATAAAAATAGTATAACTCATAAGAATATAATAAAATTTATAAGAGAAGTATTATATAAAAAATAAATTAATAAAACACCTACCGGGTCGGGCTAGCTCATAAAAACCGGGACAAACCCGGGCCGGGCCAAATAGGCCCGGTTCTTTTGTAAGTATTACATTTTAATATTCCCTCCGTATAAAAAATGGAATTTTGAGGATCAATTCAAAATTAGGTTGAGAGCGCATATTAGTTGCACTTTTAAACACGACGTCCAAACTAATTATAAACTTTTGAAATAATCACGGATTGATACAAAAGTAATGCACTATTTTCAAATAGGTATAATTTTTTTGCATAATAGTGTAAATTAAGGTTGAATAATAGAGTTATTTTTTTGCATATTGTATCTATTTGAAAATAGTGATTATTTTTGTACCAACATGTAATTGGCCCTAAACTTTTAAACAACTTATAAATTATTTTAAAGAGTTTATAACTCATCTAAACATCCTCTAAGTGATATAGTAATATATCGGCTGTTGTTTAATAGTATTACTATTAAATGCATTACTATTAAATTGGTTCAAAATAGAAATTATATTTACAAATTATTTCATAATATCTGTACGTTCTTTTTTTTTGCATAAAAGTTTTTTTTTGTGTACACAAAATCAATTTGTAATTAATAGTAATTTTATGCACCATTTTGTAATTTTTTTCATAAAAAAAATATTCTCTCTATGATTTAATATTGACCTGCATATTTATTTTTTCCATCATAAACTTTTTTAAGGTGCACTATATAATATTACAAATGAGAGAGTCTATTAATATTTGATATTCAAATGAAACATTAACTATATATTGCATATAACTATATATTGCATAACTATATATTTAATGCATTATAGTGAAAATGATTTATATATATGATAATATGAGTAAATTATAAAATGGTTTACAAAATCGACATCAATTACAAATTGGTTCTTTGCAGAAAAAAAAATGTGCTTCTGTGCAAGAAAAAAAACATGCTTCTGTGCAAATATTGTGAACCAGTTTATAAATATAGTGACTTTTTTGAACCAATATATAAATCACTCATGAATTATTTAAATTTTTTTTTAAATAAATACTCATACTCTTTATTGATAATAATTAATATTATTCAACTTATAATCTTTGGGGGAAATAACTTGTATCCACTAGAAATAACATTCTTTAGAAAAATTAATAATTAATATCCTTTAATGAAACAACCTCATACTTTTCAAAATTATTTCACTTTATACTTTATCTTGTTTGAAAAATAATACATATACTATTGTATTGCATATCGATATGGGATCCGGATTCCCTCCTGTACAGGAGGGTCCTGTGCAGTGGTGGACCGTTGGATCACACACGGGTGTGTGTGTGATCCAACGATCTCTTCCTGCACAGGATCCTCCTGTACAAAAAAAATCAATAGAAATGAGATTGAAAATAAAATATATGGTAACTATAGTGACTAATAAAAATAAAATATACACATCACTATTTTTTTAAATAAAATAACTTTTCTCCCATCTTATAACCATAATTTCCAAATTTTAATCAATCCATCGTACCATAATTCTCTGTTTTCTTTTTTAAAATTAAAATCTAATACTTAAGATAATCATTATGTAATTAAAATAAATATTCAATCACCGTATCTCATAAAAAAATTCTTACTTCATTAATATATAGATTTTTTTTTAAAAAATGCTGGCACTAAATTCCAATGAAAATATTACAAAATGGTTCATAAAATTGACACTAATTACAAATTTGTTTTCTAAAAAAAGATTTCTGTGCAGAAAAAATTATATTTCTATATAAAATTTTTGAACTAATTTATATATATATATATATAGTTATTTTTTTAAATTAATTGGCAATAAAACTAAGCGAAATTGAATAAATATATAAATAATGGATATATTGAATGGTATTGATCATGTGGTGTGGTAGGATCAGCGTCGATTAAATATTCAAAAGCACCCTTATTAGAAATGAATTTAAATTTATAATTCTAAACACTCAAATAACTTCCATTTAGTTTTCTTGTGTCAGATCCTGTGTTTTAAAAGCGACAGTGGAAGTTAAATCGGATATTTTTAATATTTGCACTCGTATCTAACCATTAATAAAATAATTGAGCCAGTATGATATCATAATTAAATAATATATAGTTATATATAAAAATTAAAGGCTTCATAAATAGTTTTTCTCAAAAAATAATAATTTATATGTACAATTTACGATAAAAATTAAATAAATATACATCTAATATTATTTAAAATTCAATTTTAACTATCTATATTAAATGTCAATATTTTACTAAATAAGTCCACCATATTCATAAAAATATCAAATGTAAAATTAAACTCACCAAACCAAATATCTTTAAAATATCAAATATATAGAAATTCATCAAATTTCTACGATTAACAAAATAAAAATATTTAATTTGAAAGAATATTCAAATTAACACAATTTAAGCTTCATCTCATTATTCCAAATCCAAATTTCATAGACAAATAACTAAAAAGATGTGAAAATAATATAATAAGAATTTGGGAAACAATAAATAAGGATGAAAATGAAATAAAAAACTAAATTTTATAAAATGATTTTCAGTGAAAATTATAAATTTAAAAAAAAAATCTATTTTTTTAAATAAAACAAAACAAAAGCATTGAGTTAACTAGTCCAATCCCTTTGACTATTTTTTGGGCGATTTAGGGGAAGAACGGTCCAAAGCTTTCGAACTGTTCGACATGTTGTCCAAGTAGCGATCGAACCTGTGCGATCGGCCGGTCCAACCCGCTCTTTAGAACATGGGTCATATCAGAACAAAAAAAAAACTTGGCAAGAGCTGGAAAATTAAAGAGGTAATTAATGGAAATAATAACAAAAAATCTTGGTTTTCAGAAATTAAAAATCAGGGAGTCATTACACACACACTCTTCTCTCTCTCAAAACATTAATTAAAGAAACATGGGCAGTGTTACAACATGCAAGAACTTAAATAGTTTCTCTTGTCAAATTAATATTGGTGTGGTTGGATTTGTTAGAAATTAAACCTCTGCTTTAATGGCTGCTTTCCCTGTTGTTGTGTATCCATACATACACACACCGACTCTCTACGCAATGAATGACGGCTTTTCCTCCAACTTTTGCTTAATTGCAATATTTACTCCAAATTCCCCTACCATCTTTCCAACAATTAATACTTTTCCTCCCCCTTATTTTACACTCTCTCGTCTTCTACCTTTCCTCCTCCTATTCAATTCATCATTCATCACCACCCCCCCTCTCTCTCTCTCTCTCTCTCTCTCTCTCTCTATCTCTACCATTTAATTAACCTTTAAGGCCACCCCATCTCTCTCCTATATATATATCATGCCCCTACATGTTCTGATCGTCGCTTTCTCATCTCCTTTCTTTGGAAAAACAAAAAAAAACAGAGGAAACAGAGGAAGTAGCTAACCGTCATGAGCCGAAGAAACGGGCCAAAGCTCGACCTCAAGCTGAACTTGTCCCCACCGAGGGCTAGCCAGCCCCGGGTCGAGTCCCCGGCCCATTCGTTGACCGGGTCGCCCACGAGCTCCTGCGTCTCGTCCGAGCTGAACCAGCCTGACGAGTGTCTGAGGCACCCCAAGAGCCCGGAGGCCACATCCATGATGCTCGCGGGGTGTCCCAGATGCCTAATGTACGTTATGCTAGCGGAGGAGGACCCGCGTTGCCCTAAATGCAAGAGCTCCGTACTCCTCGATTTCATCCAGGAGAACAACAATAACAACAGAAAGACGAGGAAGAGCTAGAGAAATCGAATGAGGGAAAAGTAGAAGTGTATGAAGTTTTTATACTATAGCTAGTTCTACTATGAACTAGCAAGTGTTTATTTTTCTTGTATTATGAATTAGCAAGTAGCACTATTGGAGCTCCATTTTTTGAATCAGTATGTGCATAAGGGGTGGAGCCTTAACAGTGCTACCTTATTTCCCATAGTATTTTAAAATATTTAATTATGGTTTTCGAGTAATATTAACTACTGATTTTGAAAAAAAAAAAAGTGTTTAATACGAATGGTATTACTGTTGTGCCACTTTTGGTGTTTTACTCCGTGTTCCATCACTCGAATGTATGACATGTGGAATATTAAAATAATATTCAATTGAGTTGGGGTCCACGTGTTAAATATTGGATCACTTACCTATTGATTTAAAAAAATTATTATATTTATAAATTGATTCAAAAAATTTGCACTGTAGTATATTTTTTTTGCATGAAAGCCTTTTATTTTTGCACGGAACCAATATGTAATTTTTGTCAATTTATTAACCATTTTATATTTTTCCCTTAAATATTTACTAAGTGTTATATAATAAAATTAATGGCATAAGATATTTATTTAATACTTTAATTGATAAAGTGAACAGTCTGAAAGAAGTAGGTGAATATTGTGTACTTAATGGTGTTTGGTTCGGGATTTTCCAGGTTTGAGATGAGATTATGAAAAAGGTATTACCTACATCCTATATATGACACACCACTAATAACAACATCAATTCTTATAATTAATAGCATTAATTCTTATAAATAGTAGTAAAATAATACTACCTCCGTCACAGGAAAGTTTGCGATACTTTCCTGGGCACAAGTTTTAAGAAAAAGTATAATGAGTAGAATGCGTATGGTGGAGATTGTGAGGTAAAGATTTTAAAGGTAGAGATTTAAAGGAATATTTCCATTTTGGTAGTATGCAAACTTTTGTGGGACAAACTAAGAAGGAAAGTATGCAAATTTTTGTGGGACGGAGGTAGTAATACACTAATAACAATTGCTCACATAAGATTTTGTCGAGATATTATGGTTCCAGTATGCTTGTTTAGCCTTGGATATGCGTCTATTTAAACTCAATTTAATACCCCCACATACCTATTATACACCTAATTTTTTTTATCAGCAAAACAATAGTTTTATTAATTTGTAAATGGAGGTAAAACATTACCTCAAAACAGGTACAAATATGTACAATATCAATATTCTAAAATCATTCTAGGATTGTGAAGTCAATCAGCAAAAGAAAAACTAGAACATCTAGAACCTTTTACATAGAGTCAGCTCCAAAATCTAGTTTTAATCTCATCACTAATTTTATTCACCGAAAACTCTGTTCCTTCAAAGCCTAAAGCATTACGGTCTTTCCAAATAACCCACACCACACAAAGTCAAATGGAGACAACAATTTGTTGTTATATGTGCTCCTTGAAGAGAGTTTCGATTCGATATATTACTCGCTCAATTCCAATATTGGGTGAATGAGAAATTGAGATTTTAAATGTGTTGTAAAATTTAGAAATAAGGGAAATAAGGAATGAAGGGAAAAACTAAAAGGGCTTTGTCCCACATTAGAAAATTGTTGTTAAGGAAGTTGATATATAAGAAGAAATACATCTTTAGCTTATAAGAAAGTTATGGGGTTATGTTCCTCCACATTTTACGTGTGCGCGCAAGGGGGTGCAAATCATGGCCGAATTTGGCCTAAAATCCTCAAACTTGTGTTCGAGCGCGAGCTGTGTACACGAATGTCCCAACGATCCTGACCTGAGATGATCCTGAGGTCATTTATGGTTCTTTATGGCCACACTCCAACAATCATTTTTTAATACAATAAATAACTAGTATTTTGATGTGTTGCAAGATAGACAAGAATAACAAGAAATACAAAAGTTAGAGTGGAAAAATATTCAGATACTTTTCCGGCAATCTGCCACATTCATTTGCTCAAATTTTCTGCTATTTTCGTTCATACTCCGGTAATATTACGAACATCTCAGTTCGTTTTAAGTAAAATATTGTGCTATATCGTTAGTTGTATCCTGGAAAACAAGTATCTCATTGATTCACTAAGCACCTAAAGTGGGGGGCATTATATTTATCGTTGTAATACAAAGTTTATATTTATGAATTTATTTTTTTATCTTATTAAAAAGTGATTCATGATATGAATCACTTTCACACAATACCTATCAGTAACGTTACGTGTTTCACTTTATAATCTATCATGAAATTAGAAGGCATCGTGTAAAACTAATTAACCTTCCTTCCCAATTATTTGCACATTTGTCATCAAATTTAGAAATAATTGAGGTTCTCGTCAGTGAACGGTGGAAATAATTATTTAAGAAGTTCATTTAAAAAAAATAAAATAAGTAGTTGATTCCTAAGCCAATAGCAAATCGATTTAAAAAAAAAAATTAATTCCACTGTATTTTTTATAGAAAGCAGTGCACATAATTAAAAAAAAAATAACGTGTTTAAATGTGAAGTTAAATAATAAAATATATTTAATTAATTTTTGTAAATATAATTTTTTTTTTTTAAGATGTGAAAGTTTGAAACATTTCAAAATAAAAAATGTAAAAATTTTCTTAAGACGGATGGAGTAATAGAATTCGTTCCAACAACTTTCGAGGAGCAAATTCATTCATATTAATACACAAATATATAATAAATCAGGTGGGATAGTTCACTTGGCCACCGGGCTCCTCAAATGAGTGAGTGACCTGAGTTCGATTTCCTTTGAAAACGAATTAAGGGAGATATAAGATTGACTTGGTGATATTGAGGGAGATATAAGGTTGACTTGGAGTGTTTGAGAGACTTGGCGTACTAACTTGTAAATACTAACATTTACCAATAAAAAAAAAAAACACAAATATAAGTATGATAAGAAAAATATTTATCTTAGTTTGAAGTACCTATATATTTATGAAGCCTAGATATCATCGATAATAACAGGAAGCAACAACATTAGCTAGCTAACTTTATGGGCATAAATAAGATACTAGCTAGTAATATCACTGCAACTAATTCATTGTCAATATTACAAGTAAGCACGATAATCAATGAGTGGTGTGTGCACTAAGATACTAAGAAAACTATGTCAGTAGTCCAGCTGTGAATAAATTAAATTTGCACCAAGGGAGCGTTTGTTTCAAATTCTTCAATGGTAACAGAAATAAAATTTCATTTTTTCTTTTTTACCCTTACATATATTGAATGAGAGTTTGTGTTAATGGTAGTTATATCATTAGTGTTGTGCTCCAATTTTAGAAAATATTGACAAAAAAGAAGGTTGTTGGTTGTGGTATGTGGGAATGACTGAAGAGGATGATTATAAGATGAGACGGATATAATCAAATGGGGGTGATGATTACCTTATTTAGGAGGAAAAATAATGTTGTGTACCTCATTACATACTATAATTACTATATATATCCTCATTCCCATTACTATTTAAGAATTTTCATACCAAGCGTCCCCCCAAATTAAATGGTGACACGTGCACAAGTAAAATAATTATTAAAAAAAATTAATATTTTAATTTTGATATTGATATTTAATATGCATTATAAGATCATAAAATTTTACAGAGTTTTTCGATACACATACATAGTAATAAGTAGAATCAATTAACTTATCATATTTATCGAAATTGATGAGTGCTAAATTATGAATCTCATTCGACATACAAAGTTCAAGTAAGAAAATGATAAATGGTACATGTTACAGCTTTGTAGAGGACCAAGAAATTGGTTAAATTGATTTGGCTTCAAAATTCCAGATCTCGAACGCGAACAAGCTCTAGATGAACACAAGATGAATTCTGCACAAAATTAGACCGGAGGAGGATCCGACGTCGATCCTGAGATGTTCAAGTCAATGGGATTGTTGTATGAAAGCTGCCATTGATGAATAACGTTGAAACTAGATAAAAATCATGGATAATGTCTTTGTGAAGACAAGCGAAAGACTATTTATGTCTTCTTCCACAAGGGAGGATAAAGATGCTCTAGTTATTTTTGGAGCCACTCTTTGGGGACTATCTTAGGATACACTAGATTGTGCAAAGTGACGGCTATGTAGCACCATTTGATTCCTCAATGATGTGCCTTTTCAACTAGTGCCAAGAATATTGAGAGCACTACCACAAAAGTGGAGCAAGGGACGTTTAGATCATTCTTATGTTCTAAGAATAAAAATGTCTATGTTCAAGTTGACCTGACCCAAAGTTGGACGACATTAACAGACATCAGGATCAGCTCAACTTACAATTTCTTCTTAATTTTGTGCCAAACATGGGCCTACATACCAAAATTCTATTTTATAAGATTCAATTTCAGTTTTGGTCTAATATTGAACCAGAGTCGAGAGAAAGCCAGTCTCTGACAAGAGTTGACCTGTATCATTTTAGAGACGTGAGGCTATGTACAAAATAGCCCACATCAACTACTCCCCCTATTCCAGCAGATAAAGATTTTCTCGAGTTTTATTTAGAATATATTAATATGATAATACTTGTATTCCTATTTCTACATTCTTACACAATTGACCTTATTACTATTTGAAAATTAAATTATCAATACAATCCCTCTTTCCCATATGCTTCAATCTCATTTTTACACGTGAATGCCCAAATTTAAGCAGTTTCTATATTTTTCATAGAGAGAACTTTTCAATCATTTTGCTTTCACTTCAACTTTTCAAACCTGTCCGAACCTTGGTCATTTTTCATTTTTGAAAAAAACATCCCCAGTACAGGGATTTTTTCACAGAGAGGACGTCGATCACCACAGTTTGCCCATAATCTCCGGCAAGGTATTTTTCTCGTACTTATTTTTTTTTCCAATTTTCCTGAACTAGTATCATGACTACATCAGCATCCTTTTCCGATGAGACTTTGTCAGCTGTTAAACCCTTAACTTTATGCTCTTATAGACATTATTCTTTTGGTGTTCAAGGACTTGCTGCTTCTTCTTCAAAAGCCCTAACCCCTCTTTACTCACTAAATAACACATCCGTATAGTTTTAGAGATAAATAAGGTTAGATGGGATGGAATTTCGCCACAAAAAACTTGGGTCCTGAATTTTTGATAGATATACCTGGTCTCGATGAGCTACCAAATCATCTAACTCCTCCGTCGCTAGCTTTCTGGGCTCCTCAACTCAAAGCAGGTCTTTGCCTCCCCATTGCGTCTTTTATCTTTAAGGTGTGTAATCTTTTCTTCATTACCTCTAATTAGGTGAACCCTTCCTTCATTCTTTTATAGATTACATTCTTCATGTTTCTTACGCTAACCTCAAGCCTTCCACTTTTGTCATGATCTAAAGAGACTTGACAAGTTTTATTATTTCAATGGAGAATGACCCTTCCGTGAGGGATGGCAATATATAACTCCCAAAATCACCAAGCCTTCTAATTCTTTGGACATTGTTATATCTCTTGAGAATAGAAAAATCATGATTCATGTGATTAATATTATCCTAAAAAGGGAAAAACTTAAGATGTTCCATCTTTTAAAAAAGCCCCATGTACTTTCTCATTTTGACTTTTTTGAATGTGTAGCTTGTCTCCATGTTAGGGCTGATATTTTTCTTTCTTCCTCTCCTTACTTCCATCATTCTATTATTAATGATTTTTATAATCCATATCTTTGTTTCTGTATTCTAGATATATCTTGGGAAAATGCCCTGTTATTATCTGGTGATGATGATGAGCGTAAAGGTCTGATTCCTTATTTTGAAGGAGAAGATGCAAAGGCCCACATTGTCTTGACTTATTCTGTTATTCAAGAGGTTTCCTCTACTTCCACTCAAGAAATTAGTATCGCTCCACTTGCGGCTACTGAAAATTGTGGAAAAGGCACCAGAGGTATCCTTCCCATATCTAAAAAAGAAAAAAGGATTGCACCTTCAGTCACTCAGACCAAGCCCATTTTGAAAAGGATCAATTTCTCCAAACGGATTGGTTCCAACTATGGGGTCTATATAAAGGACCCTGGCCCTATTTTTTTTTTTTTTGTTCCACCTATTGAGGAAGAAAATGTCCATTTCCTGAAGACTTTTAAGTCTCCAAAAGCTAATTCAGATAACCGTAGGCTCCTGCCTCATCAATTACGACCTTTGATGTATGAAAGGTTGGTCGTGGTAGACAATGTTTTCATTCAGTCAATTCTTTATGTGTTTTCATTCTCTTAACATATCTCCCTTTTCTTTTTTAGTTTTTGGATTTGTAGGCCCAATTGCTTGAAAATGAAGGTTCGAATGATACAATCTTCCTTACCTCTGAATTAGAACTTAAGGATCAAGAAATAGCCCATCTTTTGAAAGAGTTTAGTTTAGTTTAGACACGTGATACTAAGTGAGATTCCACCATCCAATCCCTTAAAAAGAAAATTTAAGAGGCTAAAAAATTGCTCATTTTTCAGTTTGACAAACCAGATGTGAAAGATTAGGACGAGTAGAAGATGGGACTTTGCAAAGTCATTTCTCTTTAATTTTATCATTTTAAGAACTTATTTTTAGATCTTGCGTGCTCTTGGTACTCTTTAGAGTCTGCGTGCTCTTTGCTACTTGGTATTTTAACTACTTTATTTTGCTTGTTATGCCTTATTTATATGATGTTTAGTTTCTATAACTTGAAGATGCTAGTAAGTTAGCAACCTCCAAAGTTTCAACCCTTCGATAGTAAAGGGAACCTAAAGCAGCACGTGACTCACTTTATGAACTTACAATAATTCCAGAACCTATGGAGATCATCTTGCCAAGTAGTTTGTTCGCCCCTAAAGAGAAATGCATTTGATTGGTATACCAATTTGGAGGCTAACTCCATCAACAGTCGGAACGAAAAGGAGCATGAGTTCACAAACTATTTCTACGGCATGAGGATAATGGTTCGCATGGTCGAGCTTACCAACACGCACAAACAAAAAGATAAGCTTATGATCAACTATATTAATCATTGTAGGAACTTAAGCCTGAGCTTCAAGGACATACTATTAGATACGTCTGCAATTGAGATGTGCCTCTAAGGCATGCAATGGGGCCTGTAATGCTTTCTTCAAAGAATCCAATTGAGAACCTTTAAAGAACTTGCTGCAAGAGCTCATGATATGAAGCTTTTCATAACCATAATTAGAGCCAACCAACCACTTGTTAGTGAACCCCACGATGAAGCTTATGATAAACCTTTGTATAAGAAATACATAATAGATATGCTTCATGACTGGGGGCAAAGAGGGTTGATTCTAAAAGAGATGCAACAAGAAGATATCCATTCTTAGACTCTGATGTCTCTAGGATATTTGATAATTTAATCGATGCAAAGCTCATTGAGTTGCCAAAGATAAAATGACCAGAGGAAGCTGGACACACTAGTGATCTAAAGTACTGTAAATTTAGGTTTGTGGGTCATTCAATTGAAGATTATTTTATCTTCAAAGAAAAATTCATGTAATTAGCTCAACAAAGAAAGATAGTGATGGAAGAGACCATCTGAAGATCCCCAAATAAAGCTCCTCAACAAGAGCATAAACTGTCTGAAATTTCTGTCATACAAGTATAAAATTATTAAAACTCTAAAATCAAAACAGTTTATGATACGAGTTATAATTATCTAAATCTTTACAAATCAATTCTTCTCGATAAGAGTCTAAATTTTCTTAAGCTCTCAAGTTGAAGAAAAACTAAAGCCTCGTTCAAATCATATCTTCTTGATACGAGATAAAATTGTCTACAAATATAAATTTGAGGACTCCTTGATATAAGTTTAAACTATCTAATAAATTCAAATGATATGTCCTTGTCACACGAGTTTAAAATGTATGTCATTCCTCACACACATGCGTATAAACTTTTTATGATACCCAAGTTAAATCATGTTCTTCCTTAACTGTGTTGTGACTTGATCCTCTTTAAAAAATGTACATATATAATTTAAATAATCTCTAAGTACAGCAATGGATGAAAAAAAGTCATGCTTAGTTTACTCCAAGTCAAACGATCGTAAACAAAGCACGATGAGTCAATTAAAAGGTGATGCGTATACAAGTAAAATAAATATCAAATAAAATTTTACTATTTTAATTTGAAATTTTAATTAAACTAATTTCCAAATTAAAATAGTAAAATTGATATTTAATATACACGATATAAGCCCGACAAATTTTAAGAGTTTTTCAATACTCGTACATGAAAATAAGTGCAATTGACTTACTATATATATCGGGATCAAATAATATATCGTAAAAAAGATAAAATATGAATATAATTAATGAAAATTATGATAAATTTGGTTGATTTGTCAATAATGTCAATCAAATTAGCATCGGTCAACCAGAATGCACCATGTGTCAAACTAATAAAGATTTCTCACCCTATAAATAGGGATCTTCATTCTTTCATTCCATACACTCAGAGACAACGGATTCAGAAAAACATTTGGAGGTGCCGGAATTCAGCACTCAGGTGTATTCAAGACAGGAACAAGCTTGGAGTTAAGACAAATCCAGGATCCCCTACAGCTGCTCTTGAAGACTCAAACACATTCTTCAACATAGTCAAAGGTATTTTTTATGGAAAACAAGAGGAAAAATCCTCAGATAAGGAATTTAGGGTCTAACTCCCTCTAATAGAGTGTTTCTCTTAGAAGGAGCTCTTGAAGACTTAACGATTTAAAGGCCATTTTCAAAAAATTCTTCATTAAAGTTCATTTTCAGCAGCATTCGAGATCAAGGTTCAGAATCCTTCCTATTGATTTTTTCTCCTCAAATTGAACTTGAAGATTCAAAGGAGTCCTCGTCAAGTCCAAAGGCATTCATCCCGCCTTCGGAAGCGTTCTTCAAGAAAGTTTCCAAAGATAATGTTTGATCCAAGATAAGGCATATTGCCCTTGGATTAACATTATAAAGTTGCAAATCCAATCCCGATGATTTTGTCCATAAATTATAGAGTATTTTGTCCATAAAATTTCAAAGTATACGCCAACACAAAGAGAAGAATCAGGGAATCAAATTAGAGAGTAAACCGTAAAATATTTTATTTTAATCCAAAATTAATAAATTGTAAATCAATGTCGTATTTTCTACGAAATTTGTTGTTACACCAACATTGAGGGTTCTATCACCCCTATCTTGGAGATTGGTGGAAGATGTAAATTCGTAAACTATGCCTAAAAAAGGACTTGAGCATTATTGTTTGGGGTACTTTTCAACTGATTGAATTATGTGCGAAAACAAGGTTTAAGCATGCAAAGTTATTATTGAATATGTTCGTTACAAACAAACAAGTACAAGGTCAATTATGTAAATATATCAGACGACTGGGTTGAAATAAATTTGAGGTAGTTCAAGCATTTGATAAAAAAAAGGTTAAAAGTCCATTAAAACCAAATAAATGCACGAGTAATTGAGGTGGTTGGGAGAGAAGAAGGATGATATTACGTCATGATTAATAAAGAATCAATAAATAGAAGATTTTTTTTACGTATTGTTGAATTCTTAACTTTATTTCTTTTAAGTTATATATTTGTTTTATTAAATTTGTACAATTTTCTAAGCTGCTATAATTTCATGTGAATTATATTTTGAGTATGTCTCTTTTGAAAATTTAAACCATGTAAATCATTTAAAGAATAAAAAAAACCAAATGTGGATTGACCCACATGAAAAGCGGGTCATACCAGCGAAAAAATAATGGAGGTGAATGCTAATTTTAAGTGCATTTTCGTTGCCTAGTGATTGTGTTGTGGACTTGTAGTATCATCATGCAACAACTTTTATTTATAAAAATAACACGCTAAATTATTTTATCTTATATCAAATTACTGGCAATTTTATTTATGCGTGGGAATTTTCATAAATCACCCTCCATTTTAACAACATTCAAAAATATCAATATTTAAATAAATTCGTCTCAAATTACGGTAAATCGAATTTATGAAAAGTTATTAGTATTGCCACTTTTATGCAAGAATATTAAGTCTCTCGACAAAAAGTATTGTTCGTTTACCTATATAATATTATATTCCATGTAATGAAATGATATAACTCAAATGGTTAGAATTCCACTATATATCTATATATAAGAAGTCATGGATTCGAGTCACAATTTTTCCAATAAAAAAAATTACGTTCCAAGTAATACACATTTGAGTTTTACGTCTTTTATTAAAAAAAACATTACTTATTTATTGGTATAATATTATATTCAAAAAATATTTGGAAATTATGTAACTTTTAAGGTAATATCAAATAGTATTTCAAGTAATACGCTTCAGCGATAAAATATGATACTAAACTGCCACTTTTATGAAAGAGGTTACACCTTACGCTGAATAATACTATTTTAATTTTTTTCTCAACTAATTTTTGATCATATAGAATGGAATATTGTTACATTATATATGTAATACTTTACTGTTCATAGATTGGTATTGTTTCATTTAAAATATATATGTAAGGACACGTAAAAAAAAAAAAAGAGGAAAGATTGGAAGGCCCAGATTATATGAAGCCCATTTCATAATTAGTATAAGTTTAAGTCAATTCATAATAAGAGAATCAAACTAGTGACTAAATCATAAATTGTTTTGCTTTAATTCAAAAATAATAAAACAAAATAATAAATTGTAAATCAATGTCGTATTTTCTACAAAATTTGTTCTTACACCAACATTGAGGGTCCTATCACCTCTATCTTGGAGATTCGTGGAAGATGTAAATTCATAAACTATGCCTAAAAAAAAGGACTTGAGCATTATTATTTGTGGTACTTTTAATCACATCAAACACCCATCATTTTCAACCGATTGAATTATGTGCGGAAATAAGGTTTAAGCATGCAAAGTTATTATTGAATATGTTTGTTATAAACAAGTACGAGGTCAATTATGTAAATATATCAGAAGACTGAGTTGAAATGAATTTGAGGTAGTTCGAGCATTGATTAAAAAAATTGAAAGTCCATTAAAGCCAAATAAATGTATGAGTAATTGAAATGGTTGAGAGAGAATAAGGATGATATTACGTCATGATTAATAAAAGTTCAATAAATAGAAGATTTTTTTTAACGTATTGTTGAATTCTTATCTTTATTTCTTTTAAGTTATGTATTTGTTTTATTAAATTTGTACAATTTTCTAAGCTACTATAATTTCATGTGAATTATATTTTGAGTATGTCTCTTTTGAAAATTAAACCATGTAAATCATTAAAAAATAATAAATATGAATTTACCCGCATGAAGAGTGGATCACACCAGCGAAAAAGGACAAAAGCTTCTATAAATTCGAGTTCACGGTAAACTCAACTTGTTAATTATCACTGTTATGTATATTCACTATCAATGTTATGCATATACACTGTCATTATTAAAAAACAAGTATATTTTTATGACAGTGATAATATATACAAGTAACAGTGATACTGATTATACATAACAGTGATACGAATCCATGTGAACCCGAGTTCACAAGAGACCTACTCGCGAAAATATAACGGAGGTGAATTCTAATTTTTGTGTTGTAGTATCATCATGCAACAACTTTTATTTATAAAAAGAACACTGTAAATTATTTTATCTTATGTCAAATTACAGACAATTTTATTTATCCGTGGGCATTTTCATAAAGGGTTAATGACACAAAATTCCCTCGTGATTTTAAAATGTTGCGCTAAATCCCCTTGTGGTTTGAAAAATATGTGAGACCCTCTCATGGTTTAATAAATCATGCGCAAAATCCCCTATTTTGTTAAAGTTAACATGCGTGAATATCACTCTCCATTTGTGCGCTTATAATTTGATTTTTTTTTTTAATGATAAAATATCCATGTTACCCTTAATTCACTATATAATTTTTTTTTGGGTATTGATACTGAAAGTTGAGTGGTCATATTTTATTAAAATGTTCTATCTTATAATAGTAGTAAAAGTTATATTTCTTACTTTTTTTGTTATTATTCTTGTTTTCTAATTATTCATTTATTTATTCTTTTTCTATTATTTTATAAAGAAATATTTTGCAATTTTAATGATCCATTGAAAAAAAATGGATTTGAGGCATTCAATTCCAAATTGCTACCATCAATAATATGCTGCAATTAGATTAGTTGATCCGAATAAAAATACACGTGAAAAATTATTTTTCAATTGTTGATATGAATTTTTTAAATGTATATTGTATTTTAAGACATATCAATTTTTTTTTTGAACTGTAAAAGAAATTTTATTGATATAGAACATTAGAGGTACAAGTATAAGAAATACTCTTAAGATATTCTACACCACAAAGACTTAGAAAGTTGTTAAGAAAAGAATAGTTCTAAAAATCTCCATAGAACTTTTAGCATCAGTTCAAAACTCTCAAAGCTGCTTTTGGATTTATTGCCCAAGTTTAAAGGTTGAACTCCTTATATATTCTCTCTTTAGTTGCAATCCAACTTCAACTTCTCACATTTAACTCTTCCAGACATAGCAATTTAATAATTACTATACACTTGCAATTACAAACAAACAAATAAATAAAAAATTAATTATAGCGATAGACACTTGATTTTCATTTTAATGAATAAAAAAAAGGTTGAATCATTGTACCCACAACAAAGATCATTGTTCCATGCGGCAAAATTCTATAGAGTACGTCAAATCATCATATCATATATTTAAAAAATTACTAAAGAGTCAAATGTCATGCTCTTTTACAATGCAAAAGGATATAAAAATGTTGGCATCGCAAACATATTCGAAGAAAAAATATCCCGGGCAATGCCTTTTCATTTTTAATTTCTTCTAGAATTTGCTAGTTTGAGATCCTGAAACAGAAAGTTGTTGAGGAGTTATCTTTCTCTTTGAGGATTTTTGTTGCTTTCTCAAGTTTTCACGTTTTGGAGCTGCTATAGTGATTGGAGTTTCAATATGTGATGCAAATGTGTTATGAGAACCTTGTTGGGCATCTGCAAAATTCAAGAAATCTTGTTTAAAAATTCAAAGTAAGCTGGTACGATATTTCTAAGCCATAGATATTCTTAATTAACAACATTGATCACCTTATCATGATGAATTGTCCATCCAAAGTTCTCTTGAAAAGCTCGAGACAATATTAATCCATTGTTTACTATATTAATAATAGCATTGCAGAACTTTTTTGCAGGATCAATTCTAGCCTTAAAAGTAGTAAACTATTTAGTCCAAGTCATTAAAAGTAATTTACAATCTGAAATTTGAACAATTCAAAATATAATGATCCTAGTTAAATTTAATTGTTTACTATATTAACAATAAATTATCAATTAAATTTGATAAGATCCTCATCAATATAAACAAGGAGCAGTAGAAATATGAACACAGAACATAGAGCAACCAAAATCACGGTATGTAATCGTATTTAATTAACATGCCCAAAACTTCAAGAAAAAACCCTAGGCAGGTTTTGCCCCTCCATATTTAAGCCAAATCAGTTTATTTAAGATATCAAAATTATAGTTTTACATGAAAACACCAGTTTAAAAAAATTAAAATATGAAAGCAAAAGTAATAGCACATAACGATTAAAAAGTTGAGTTCTTCCTTATCTGATAAAAGAAAAGGAAAAAAAGAACATGCAATGTAGATTTCCCTTTCAAATCGGTGAAAAATTGCAAGTTTCCATTGTCAAAGCTTTAATCGTCCGAAAGCAATTAGATTTGACACAACAACTTGAAAATCTTCCGCCTTCTCTTTTTTCCCCCAAATGCCGATGTCAATGGATGAGAATGATATAACGGGAAAGTTGTAAAATAATTAACACTGTCAGTTCCATATTGAAAAAAGGGAGAGCTGGTTTTATTTATTAAACCACGAAAGAGTCTCGCGTAATTTTCAAACCATAGGGGGATTTGACGCAATATTTTAAAATCACGAGGGGGTTTTATGTAATTTACCCTTTTCATAAATCACCCCATACACTCCCCATTTAACAACAACATTCAAAATTTTCAATATTTAAATAAATTCATCTCAAATTACAGTAAATCGAATTTATGAAAAGTTATTTGTATTACCAATTTTATGCAAGAATATTAAGTCTCACAACAAAAAGTATTGTTCGTTTACCTATATATTATTGTATTCCATGTAATGAAATAATATAACTCAAGAGGTTAGAGTTCCACTATCTATATATAAGAAGTCATGGATTCGAGTCACAATTTGTCCAATAAAAAATATGTTCTAAGTAATACACGTTTGAGTTTTACGTCTTTTATGAAAAAAATATTACTTATTTATTGGTACAATATTATATTTAAAAAAGAATTTGGAAACTATTTAATTTATAAAGTATTATCAAATAGTATTTCAAGTAATACGCTTCAGCGATAAAATATGATACTATACTGCCTCTTTTATGAAAGAGTATTACGCCTTACGCTGAATAATACTATTTTAATTTTTTCTCAACTAATATTTTATCAGATAGAATGGAATATTGTTACACTAGACATGTAATTTTTTACTTTTCATAGAGTGGTATTGTTTCATTTAAAATATACATGCAAGGACAATCTATCATATTAACTTCAAGGATAAACTAGATTAAAAGGGACACTTAAAAAAAATGAAAGATTGAAAGGCCCAGATTATATGAAGCCCATTTCATAATTAGTATCAAATTTAAGTCAATTCAAATAGAAGAATCAAATAATCAAATTAGAGAGTAAATTATTTTGTTTTAATTCAAAAATAATAAATTGAATATCATATTTCCTCACTTGAGTGAGTGATCCGGGTTTGATTTCCTTTAGGAACGAATTAAGGGAGATATAAGGTTGGCTTGGAAATAAAAGAGAGATATAAGGTTGGCTTGGAGTGTTTGAAGACTTGGTGAACTAACTTCTAACTACTAACAACTAACATTTCACGATAAAAAAAAAATTGTATTTTCTACAAAATTTGTTGTTACTCCAACATTGAGGGTCCAATCACCATTATCTTGGAGATTGGTAGAAGATGTAAATTCGTAAACTATGCCTAAGAAAAGGACTTGAGCATTATTGTTTGTGGTACTTTTAATCACATCAAACACCCATCATTTTCAACTGATTGAATTATGTGCGGAAACAAGGTTTAAGCATGCAAAGTTATTATTGAATATGTTCGTTATAAATAAGTACGAGGTTAATTATGTAAATATATCAGAAGATTGGGCTGAAATAAATTTGAGGTGGTTCGAACATTGATTAAAAAAAAAGATTGAAAGTCCATTAAAGCCAAATAAATTCATGAGTAATTGAGATGGTTGAGAGAGAATAAGGATGATATTATGTCATGATTAATAAAGATTCAATAAATGAAAGATTTCTTTTTACGTATTGTTGAATTCTTATCTTTATTTTTTTTAAGTTATATATTCGTTTTATTAAATTTGTACAATTTTCTAAGCTACTATAATTTCATGTGAATTATATTTTGAGTATGTCTCTTTTAAAAATTTAAACCATGTAAATCATTTAAAAATTAAAAATAATAAATGTGGATTGACCTGCATGAAAAGCGGGTCATACCAGCGAAAAAAGACAGTTTTTTTTTATCGGGATGTTAGTTGTTAGTAGTTAGAAGTTAGTTCCACAATGTCCCCAACACTCCAAGAATTATCTCCAAGCCAACCTTATATTTCCCTTAGTTCGTTCTCAGAGGGAATCAAACTCGGATCAATCTCTTAAGTGAGGAGCCCGGTGGCGAGGTGAGCTAACCCACCTGATTAAAAGACAAAAACTTGTATGAACTCGAATTCACGTTAAACTCGGCTCGTTAATTATCACTGTTATGTATATTCACTATCACTATTATGTATATACACTATCACTGTAAACAAGTATATTTTTATGACAGTGATAATATATATAAATAACAGTGATATAAGTTCATGTGAACCGAGTTCACAAGAGACCTACTCTAAAAAATATAACGGAGATGAATTCTAATTTTTGTGTTGTAGTATCATCATGCAACAACTTTTATTTATAAAAAAGAACACACTAAATTATTTTATCTTATGTCAAATTACAAACGATTTTATTTATCCATGGGAATTTTCATAAATCACCCCATACACTCCCCATTTTAACAACAATATTTAAAAGTATCAATATTTAAATAAATTCGTCTCAAATTACAGTAAAATCAAAATTATGAAAAGTTATTAGTATTACCACTTTTATGCAATAATATTAAGTCTCACGACAAAAAGTATTGTTTGTTTACCTATATAATATTGTATTCCAAAGTAATGGAATAGTATAATTCAAGTAGTTAGAATTCCACTATCTACATATAAGAAGTGATGGATCGGAGTAACAATTTGTCCAATAAAAAAATTTACATTCCAAGTAATACACGTTTGAGTTTTACGTCTTTTATGAAAAAAAAACATTACTTATTTATTGGTACAATATTATATTCAAAAAAGTATTTGGAAACTATTTAATTTATAAAGTAATACTCCCTCCGTCCCACTATAACTTTCCTACTTTCCTTTTTTAGGTTGTCCCATTATAAGTTTCCTGTTCCATAAATAACCAAACCTACACTCTACTATACATAATCTTTACCCTTTCTATTTATACAATATTACAAAAAATACCATTCATTAACCTACTTAAATTGTGGACCCATTTTGGTAATTAACAACATTATTTCCTAAATTCATTTTTACGGCCCAATTAATGTTAATAGCTCCCTCCATTATTTTTTTCACAGCCCAACTCTTTCTCTTGATTATTCTAGAAACTGACTTTTTGCCTCTCTTCATCTCCCTCACTCAAGAAACCCTAGATCTATGGGGTCTTCGTTTGAGGGATATTTCTCATATGATTCCACCGATTCTTTTGTTCCATTTACTCCGACCTTGATGTCTGATGGGTGCTTGGACCCTACTCTTCCGGCTTGTTGTCTTATCTCCGATTCTCTACAATGAGAACTCGACCGTGATTCAGAAATTATTATTTCTGATGATTTTGAACTCGAATTTGATGAAACCAAACTCAATGTTGATGGAAGCGAACTCGATCTGAAAGAGATCCATGGATCGATGGACGATTCCTCAAAAATTGAGTTTGAGCAAGAAACAATGGTGGAATCAACTCATCAGGTTTGTTTTCCCCCATTTCATCGATTTACTTTATTTTTTTTCTTATTTACGATTTAGGCTTTGAGACTAATTATGTTTGTTAATTTATTTTCAAGGGCCACCCAACATTCAATAGAAGTGTGTTCTTGTTGATGCTTGGGATCCTACTACCTCAGGTTGTTCCCTTTTATCAGTAAATGCCTAAATGGGAGGTTTTCTCGACTTCCTTATTTAAGTATTTTTGATACCCTTGCCGGGTTTAGTGATACCCTTGCCGGGTTTAAATGATACCCTTGTCGGGCTTTTGTGATACCCTTGCTGGGTTTATGTTTAATAGGTTTACATGCCACCACACATGTGCTAGGAGGCTGCATTCTTTGATGCATATACTCTGTGATGAAGATGTTCTATTTTGTGCTCCTGAGAGTTGTCCCTTCCTGCATTCATAAACTGATTTTGTTTGAAATTTAGTTTATGTTTAATAGGTTTACATGCCAACACACATGTGTTAGGAGGCTGCATTCCTTGATACATATACTTTGTGATGAAGATGTTCTATTTTGTGATCCTGAGAGTTGTCCCTTCCTGCATTCATAAACTGATTTTGTTTGAAATTTAGTTTATGTTTAATAGGTTTACATGCCACCACACATGTGTTAGGAGGCTGCATTCCTTGATGCATATACTCTGTGATGAAGATGTTCTATTTTGTGCTCCTGAGAGTTGTCCCTTCCTGCATTCATAAACTGATTTTGTTTGAAATTTAGTTTATGTTTAATAGGTTTAAATGCCACCACACATGTGTTGGGAGGCTGCATTCCTTGATGCATGTACTCTGTGATGAAGATGTTTATAACTGATAGTCATTAATTTCAAAATACATAATGTTTACAACTGAAACAAAAGCTGGTTGATAGTTCAACCTGTTTTCATGTTGTAAACATGACATCCTAGAGCCAAAAAGCAAAAATCCTTCAAGGATGTCCAAAAAGTTAACTAATATACTTGTGTTTAGCAGCCTAAGTCTGCCATTAGGACCCCAAGTTCATCATTAGAACCACCAACAAGACCAGTCTGCACCAAATATTCAATGTTTTGCCTAACTATCATCTCATCCACTTCCAAAACCATTGGAAGTAATCCAAGTCTCTCAAGTCTGTCTTTCTGCCCCTTCCCCTTCACAATCTCAACCATACATTGTTGTAGACTTAGGAAAACTTTATTAAGCTTGTTTGGCTTCATCTTTTCAAATGAGTCAGCAACAGTTTGAACAAGTTGTTCAACATTGTATGCTCCAGTCTCCATTTGTAATGATTGTAGAGCTCTAAACCACCCCAAGTCATTCACATTAGTATCTGGTGAGTTAGCTGGTTGTTGCACTAGAAGTATGTTAAAACCATCTGAACTTGTTGCAGCTCTAAATTCTGGATCTTCATTCTGGAACATGTTTATATGTGGTCTTGCATTATCTTGTTGTATGAAAATGTCTTTGCTAGCATTAGGGGGCCATTTCTCCTTGATGAAAGGTATAACCTACACTCAATGATGAACATATATACTTAAATATTTGGAAAAAAATATTAAACATGTTTATGAGAGTTTACCTTGTGAATGAGACAATGTTTTATCACATCTTTGATTATTGAATCAATGGGCTTTGTCTCTAATGTGCCTCTGACCCTGTTCTTGTTGTTTCTTCGTGCTCCTTCTGTTTTGGTAAATGGGAACATGCCAATTTTTTCATAAAAAATGCATTCCCCATCACTTGAAAAACAAGGTCTTCCAACAGCACACATGAACATGACTTTTGGAATGTGATTCTTTGATTGAATTGTTCTGTGTGGGCCTTCTTCCCCTGGAGCCAAGTATACCTTTGTAGATGTAGATGTAAGATTGAACCACTTCTCATCTATGTGTATCACATTGTGCATGCTCTTGAACTTTGTTATTCCATGTAGCCTATCAAACTGTAAAGCACTCAAGCTGAATTTCAGCCTAAGTAACTTGTTGGGTGCTGTTAAATTTGACTTTATTGCATTGGAATGAGCTTTGATTAGACATTGTAAAACCCATCTCCCAACTATGGTCTTGCTAACATTAATTTGCTTGGTTAACCTTCTTATTGTTGATCTGTGAAAAATGGAAGTTGAGAGAATCAACTGAATTGGTACCTCAATTCTTCTTGTTAGCTTCACACATCCTGCTTTCTTTGAACTTAAAAATATTGGTAATCCTTCTTCTGTTTGTTTTTTTGCAGCAGCCAAAGTGTACCTTATGGTTCTTGATGTGACTCCATATTTTCTGGCTGCTTCCAGCATCTTCCCCCTGTGTGGCTTACCATTAGTGCTATTAGCAAGTAGAAACTGTGCTATGTTGTTTCTATCTTGATTTGTTAGATTAGGCTTTTTCACCATTAATGTTGTATTTATTAAGCCAACAGATTTTTTGAATTTTCACTTTTGGTGGGAAGTTAATGTAACTTTAAATTTTTATGTAAATTAGTTACTGCAGTAAAACAAGTTTTTCAGAATTTTTTTGTGGGAATTTTCCCACCACTTTTCTGAAGTTTATATCACATGTGGCAAGAATTTTTAGGAAGGATTAAGGTTTAATAAAAAGTAACCCATCTTTCCCCCCAATTCTAATTATAATACTTAAATATTACATATGTTACTTTTTGCAGCGACGTGGCAGAATTTTAATATTAAAATAAGTTTTCTTAATCCAAGAGCCAAAAAGAAAGAGGAAATTCTAACAGGGGAGTATCAAATAGTATTTAAAGTAATACACTTCATCGATAAAATATGATCCTATACTGCCTCTTTTATGAAAGTGTATTACACCTTGCGCTGAATAATACTATTTTAATTTTTTCTCAACTAATATTTTATCATATAGAATGGAATATTGTTACATTATATATGTAATACTTTACGGTTTATAGAGTGGTATTGTTTCATTAAAAATATATATGTAAGTACAATCCATCATATTTGCTTCAAGAATAAACTAAATTCAGAGGGACACGTTAAAAAAATGAAAGATTGAAAGGCCCAGATTATATGAAGCCTATCAATCTTTTACTTTACTTCAAGTTTATAAATTTACAGTATTACCTTTTAGCAATTGATACATAACCTAATTCATTCAAAACCCACTGCCACCGATTCTGTCTATCATTAATTTCAACAAATTTTTGTCCTTTTAATTGAAAAATAACTAACGTTAAATAATTGGAAAATCCATAAGTTCCATAAAGAGAACATATATTGATTTTTTAGAATTTCAGAACTTTTTTAAAATGCCAAAATTCTGAAAATAGAATTCGAAAAAGCATCAAATATCGAAAAAAATGTCAAAGATTTGGAGATTTTTTTCTGAATGAAGATCAAATTATTGTAATTTATTTTTAATTTAAAAAAAATTGCTGGGTGAATGAAACTAATTATGCCTTGATATTGGTTAAAATTTGAATTTGCGGGAAAAAAAATTGTAAAACTTTGGAATTTACATTTGCTGGGTGATGGGAATCTTGATTGTGTGTAGAGAGAAATAGAAGACGTTGTGTAGATGTTGACATTTGTAGAGCTGATAATTTTAACCTGGATCGATGGGTCGGTTCGACCTATTTAAGATTTGAGTTGGATTAAACTTAAAATATGAAGATCTAAAGTTGGGTTGTTTTAGTCCGGCTCAAATGGTACGTCGGACAAATAGGCTTGAGCTATTTTGGCCTGATGGACCATGAACAACCTATTTAATCTGATAAAATTTTAATTTATTAAATAATATTTTTTGAAAGCCAGTTAATTGATTATTAGGCTAAGGTAAGTTTAGAAAGCAGCCCATTTCAATTTGAATATGTGGCTTTGACTGAAAATAAGAGTAGAGTACGTTGGTAGCTAAGATCATCTCCAATCGTTCACACTATTTTACTGCAAAATTCATGATATTTATTGCAAATTTGCATTACACTTAAATTTATTTCCAACAATTCGTGCTACATGCTGAGCTATATGTATTTTTTCTTAATTATTCAACCTAAAAATATTACAATTTTATTATTTAACCTATAAATATTATAATTTAACTGTTCAACCTAAAAATATTACACTCCTAAATATATAACATAAATATAAAAAATTATATAAAAAATATATAGCACAGGTGAACAGTGTGCGCCGCATGGCACTGAAGTTGAGCGCTGAGTTGAAGGAAATTTTTTGCGTTGGAGTGGAGTTCTGCGATAGAGTAAAGCAGTGTTGAAAATGCTCTAAGCTCATTCTGCCAGAAATTGTAACATCTACTCACCAACAGCAACAACAACCCACCCACCACCTGCAACCGTTAAACCTGTCAACCATCGTCGCACCACCTTTCCCACTGAAATCTAAGCCTGCCTAAAATTAAAGAGAAGTCACGCCGATTGTTGCCGGAACCGAAGAAACAAGCCACCACTGCAACTCCACCGGAGAAGAGAGAGGCTACCGTTGTTGCATGAAATTGAGGCCGTTAAAACCGTTCAACTGTCTAAAGATGAAGACGTTCGCCACTTGCTGTCAGTTCGATTGAAGAACCGTCACGCTGGAAGCTCCCTCGCCATGGCTCTAAAATTGAAGACGCTGGCCACTGTTATTGAAGCCCAAATCCACTTGAGAAATCTGTGCAAAGAAGATGAAGAGGAAATTAAAGCTAGCATTCAAGGCAGAACAAACACACCTACTTTAATGAAATAAGAGAAATGCCACCATATCGTGTAATTGTTCTTTAATCGCGAGCGGATAGAACACAATCCAACAGTGAGTATCCCGCTTGATTTAGAGAGTTGACTCGATCGAGTTGGCCGAGTCAACACCGAGTTGACCAAGTCAATGTCGAGTTGATTCACCAAGCAAGAAAAAATTCAAAGTTTCAAAATTTTAGGATTTAGATGCATATTTTCTTCTTAAAATTTTACATTTTTTAGTAATAATATGTATTACTTTTCATAGTATTTTGTGTAATTTTTTTTAAAAAACATTTGAGTTGCACGATACACCTGGTCCACAAGTGATTTACTCTTTCAGATTTTATGAAGAGACACTTAGCCACTGCCCAAAAATACACACCTAGTTATATTTTCACAATTTCTCTTTATTTTTCATTTTTT
>JAPKLY010000015.1:1318293-1488049 GCA_026898435.1 Prunella vulgaris | reverse complement strand
TAATCATAGGATAGTGGGGTTTGGAGAAGCTGTAACCATCCCCCTAGGTAGTATTAGGTTGAGTGCCGAACTTGTATCGGTCGAGGACCCAAAAAGGAGACTGACTAGACTCGTAGATTTCCTTGTCGTAGATCAGCAGTCGACCTACAACGGGTTCCTTGGCTGCCCTTTTATCCATGAATTCAAAGCGGCATGTTCAACCTACTACTACTGTCTTAAATTTCCTACTCCTAAGGGTGTCGGAACTGTCAAAGGCGACCAAAAGAAAGCAAGAGAGTGTTTGCTCCAGATTAAAAATTGTCAAGTTAAAAAGTGTGTAACACAGGTACTAACACTTGAAGACGAGATGCAACTTCTGGCGGACGAACCAAGCATTCTGGATGTTATCTCGGTTGAGACCGAGTTAATGGAGGTGGACAACCAGCCAGAGATGATGGAGATCGCCCAAACGAGTCAAGACAGAGAACACCAACAGCCGGCACCAATGGAGGTGGACGAGGTCCCACAGGTAGAGGAGCCAGCCAACCCAGTCATACAAAAATCGGAGGAGGTTCGTGAACCCACCTGTATCGGTGAAAGAGGCGATGACCTCGAACCCCGAGTGGGTTACGAGCCAATGACGAAGGAGGACTGGGATGAGCTCATCGATGACCCAAGGTGGAAGAACAAGAAGAGGAGAGCCACCCCCGTGGAGGAGCTAAGAGCGATCCAGGTGGACCCCAGCAGAGCAGACTTAGAACTCTTCATAAGTTCTGAGCTGCCTGAGCCATACAGGAGCAAGATGGAAGAGTTCCTGAAGTCCAACCTGGATGTGTTTGCCTAGTCACATGAAGACATGACGGGAATCCCATTGGAGTATGAGTGTCACAGACTGAACATCGATCTAAGACTAAGACTAAGCCAATTTTAGAATAAGTATATTGTCACCAGGTGCATCGTACAACTTAAGTGTATTTTTTAAAAGTTACTTATGTCATTACGAAAGAGTTACTCCCTCCGCCCCGTACAAATTTGCATCCCAGGGAATGGCACAATTTTATTAAGAAAAATGTGTTTTACATATAAAGTAGTGACATATGAGTAAATATGTGTATAGGTTTGTGATTGTGCGCACAAATCTATGTTTCTTTTTTTAGTAGTGTACAAATTTGTATAGTACATCCAAATAAAGAAAGTGTACAAATTTCTATGGGACAAAGGGAGTAGGTGTTTATATTAAAAAGTCAATTCAACATGGAGTGACCTTTCAATATAAATAAGGGTAACTTTTTCAGTTACAAAAGAGTTGATTTTAAAAAATACACTTGAGATGCATAGTGCACCTAATATATACAAGACTAAGCCTCAAAGTTAGTTATACTATTATGTGTATACTTGTTGTATATCATGTGCGTTGCATATTATATCTAAGATTGTGTTTACTTTGATTGATAAATGTGTGTTATGTAAATAACATACCTTTAGCCGTTGTTAGGGGTGGAGAAAATACCGAGAAAATTGGTATATCATACTTATCATACTAAAAAGATATCGAATTTATAAAAAAATCTGATATTTTTGGTACGATATGATATGAAACCAAATAATTTTGGTATGAATATTTAAAGAATTTGATATACCAGTATGTACCAAAATATCTAAATATTTTTGGTATTTGGCATATATCAAAAATATTTTGGTATGTTGGTATATACCATGCAGATAATTTAATATGCCTTAGTTTTGTATGTACCAGGTGCACCGTGCAACTCAAGTGCATTTTTAAAAAAGTTACACAAAATACTACTAAAAAGTCGCACATGTTACTAATTGAAAATTTATTCTTAATGGTATAACTTCTCAATAATAACACGTGAAACTTTTCAGTAATATATTGTGTAATTTTTTAAAAATACATTTGAGTTGCATGGTCCACCTAGTGCACAAGAGACTTACTCATTTGATATTAATATTTAAAATTTATTTATTTTTATATTTAATAATTAATTAAAATTCTACTTCTATTATTTTTGTATGAATCAGTATATCAGTATGGATCGGTATACTGACATGATCGATATTTTGGTATAGACCGATATTTCCATATGGATTAGTATATATCAAAATATCTATACGGTATGACATACCGAATATTCGATACAGTATGCAGTATGCTTTTTTGGTTTATAGAAAAATTTGGTATGATATGTGTTGTGACCATAATTATACGGTTTTGGACCTCCGAATGGGGTCTACAAGAATCTGGGTTTAACCCCAAATGGGTCGAACTTCTCTTATGTAATAATGTAGGGCCTTATTATGTATAATTGTAATAGGCATAAACTTGAAGGGCAAATAGGCCTTTTACTTGTTTTAAGGTTGATCCTCTATAAATAGAGGGTCTCCTCCTCATTTGTAAGGAATTCAGTTAATTCAATAATAGAAACAGGCTAGGGGGCTCTTTTGGAGCACTTAAAGCCATCTTCAAGGGAGGAGAGCTCCTCCCCCAGTGTCGTTGTTCTCATTTTTTATTTATTTTTTTGTTTGTTACTCGATAATCGAGAATACCTTAGCCACATAAATATGCTCATAAAGCCCGATAAATCAGTAACAACTAACAACAAATGATGCTAGAAGAAGGGCTCAAACCATTAAGTTATGAGAAAGTTGTGTTCATCTTCGAGATCTGGAACAACATCGACTTGAAAGCTAAGTTTCTCTTTATCTAAGTTTTTTCCAGGTTGTATGCTAATGTTTCTTCACATAATTGAAGAAAGAGAGCAAAAACTTATATCCGTCTCTTCATGCATTCAACGCTAAAAACCTAGTTCATTTTTTTTATATGTTCAGCACAAAAATCCGATACATTCATATATCCACCCCTATCCAATCAATCACCATCGCCACTCAATAAAGTCGTCCAGACAAATCAATAGTACACTCATCAAATAAAATATAAATATAAACATATATATATATTTGTGTGTGTGTGGCATGAAGAACTAGGAATACGTGCAGGTGGAAGGCTTAAAAAGATTAATAACATTTTTGTTCGTACATACATCACTGTGTTAATCTAGAGTTCATCATTGTATACACCCCATACATTTGTAAAACTATTTGGTTCGTAATATCTTCATTGGATATCAATATTCGTATACAAAATTCGGATGCCCCCTAAATCTCTTTTCATCATCATCTTCATTTGAATGGAATTTAAATTTATCATACACTTATCTTCATCATCTATACAGTTCATGATGAGTTCAAAAGGAAACAATCCAAGAATAGGGAAGAAGAAAACATAACCGATGCATGAGAAGGATACCATTAATAAAAGGCTGGGACTGGGCTGGAAACGTCAATTAAGCTCTTTTTATTTCTGCTTCCATTAAAAGAAGACTGCGTCTCCGGTAACTATAGCCTACTGGATTTGGAAAGATGATGCGTCCCTCTTAACCAGGTCAATGAAAGTGTAATAAAAGAAAAATAAAATTGAGGCTGAACAAGGGGGAAGGGATTGACAGGGGAGCACCCCATTTGCGGCCTCGACTTGGAAAGGCTGTCGTCTCACCTCTGTGCACAAATACCCGGAAGTGGGTCTGCCACTGGCAACAAATCTAATTGTACACAGCGTCCCTCTATGACTAAGACTCGACCCCTCATCCCCCAAAATCAATGAAGTCGTCTCATTACCAGGGTCCTCTCATGCTGCCATCAATGGCCTCTGTGGTCGATTCAGTTGGCTTGTGTTGTGCGTCGTCCACATCCAAGCAATTGGCACCGCCTCTGATCCTAAACACCACTGCCGAATATCTGGACAGTGACGAGCGGCCATCGATGTGTTCCACCCGACTCACCAATGAACAGATTCAAAATATTATCTTCAACGTTGATCCCCGTTTCGCCCGCCAGATCAAAACCAAGCCGCCCGTGAATAGTTCATAAATTCAAGCTCTACGCTCCATTTTGCACCCAACGTCTCGACATCAACATCCTCAAGAATCTTGATTTTGCCCATCAGAATTTTCTGGGAATCGTGCGAAGGGGCGGTGCCCCTCTCACTATTGCCCGACCTTCGATCAGTGTTCACCTCAGCCGACACCTTAACAGTCGGCGGTGACCTCGCGCCGAAAGCGATCTACTCAGCAGTGATTGACGTGGGATTTCAATGCCCTAACTCCATAATTTGGTTTCTTGATCATGGATTTAAGTTATGGGCAGGTTACCGTAAGGAGCAAAGGCCAAATTTTTATTTAATCAACACATAGTTGGGCCTTTTTTGGCCGTGGAGTTTGGTGTATTGCCAATTTTTGCCAATGTTTGAATGATGGGCCATTTATTGAATAAATGTTTGGGCCAAATATTTTATTTTTTAATAAATTTTTTGGCCCAATCAGAAAAATCTTAGACAATTTTCTTATCAAGGAAGAAAATTCTACTTCAACAACTTCATAGTATATTCGGGTATACCATTTGCCCACCCCAAATCATGTTTTTTCTCGACATGTTTCCTTTTAATATGTTGCATTTAATCATATCAAGCATATTAAAAGGTGGGGGCTTATGGTACACATACCTTGAAAATGATTTTGGAAAATCCTAAACAAAAACAAGTGAAAATGTTTTGAACTTCATAAATTCGAATACATTACCCCTTTTGAGAGCACCTAGTATGTTTTTGAATAAATTTTGTAAATCAAACTTCTAGTCGTAAAGCTCACGTATCGAAAATACTTTTTAGAGCATGTTTTTAATACCCGAGGCACGTAAAAATCCCTTCTGAACAAAGGAAAAGTTTTTCCATTCCTTGCAAAGTTACTCTCTATAACACCTTGCGTCGTAGCTCATCGAGCAAGCAAGTCACAAAAATCTTGCGCAGTAGCTCATTGAGTAAGCAAGTCACGAAAATCTTGCATCGTAGCTCCTCGAGCGACAAGTCACGAAAATCTTGCGTCGTAGCTCATCGAGCAAGCAAGTCACGAAAGTCTTGCATCGTAGCTCATCGAGCGAGCAAATCATGAAAATCTTACGCCGTAGCTCATCTCGCATGTAAGTCACAAAAATTTTGGGTCATAGCTCATCGAGCAACCAAGTCACAAAAATCTTGTGTCGTAGCTCCTCGAGTAAGCAAGTTTCGAAAATCTTGCGCCATAGCTCATTGAGCAAGCAAGTTCTGAACCTCTTGCATCGAAGCTCCACAAGCTAGAAGGTCCCTTCAAACTCGCGCAAACCTTCTTAAAGATTACCGAGCAAAAACTCTCACAAAGGGTAATTCATAAAGTCCCTTCACGAGCTAATTATCTCTATTATGAGCGAACTTTAGAGAAAAAAGGTTAACATACAAAGTCCAATGAGTAAAACGTGGACAACGTATAAACATTTTCCTCAAAAAGTAAACAATTCCTCAAAAGACTCGTGCTCAAGAAATAACATCTCAAGCCGAGCAACAGCCATGGAAGCCCACGGCATGATCCCGCCTTAAGTGGCAATGCGCCTTCTCGAAATCTCGATTCTTGGAGGCATGATTCCGCCTTAAATGGTGATGCGCTTCCTCGTAGGAATGATCTCGCCTTAAGTGGCGATGCGCCTTCTCAAAATCTCGATTCTTGAAGGCATGATTCCATTTAAAATGGTGATGTGCTTCCTCGTAGGCTTGATCCCGCCTTAAGTGGCAATGCGCCTTCTCGAAATCTCAATTCTTGAAGGCATGATCCCGCCTTAAGTGGTGATGCGCCTTCTCGAAATCTCGATTCTTGAAGCCATGATTCCGCCTTAAATGACGATGCGCTTCCTTGTAGGCATGATCCCTCCCTAAGTGGCAATGCGCCTTCTCGAAATCTCGATTCTTGAAGGCATGATCCCGCCTTAAGTAGTGATGCACTTTCTCAAAATTTCAATTCTTGAAGGCATGATCCCACCTTAAGTGGCGATGCTCCTTCTCAAAATCTCGATTCTTGAAGGCATGATTCTGCCTTAAATGGCGATGCGCCTCCCTGTAGGCATGATCCCGCCTTAAGTAGCGATGCGCCTTCTCAAAATCTCGATTCTTGAAGGCATAATTCCACCTTCTCAGTCGATGCGCCTTAACCAACATGATTATTCTGCCTTCTCAGGCGATGCGCCTTTACATGCATGATTATTCCGCCTTCTCAGACAATGCGCCTTAACAGGTATGATTATTTTGCCTTCTCATGCGATGCGCCTTTACAGGCATGATTATTTCGCCTTCTCATGCGATGCTCCTTCTAGAGGCATGAATCATTTCTATCTTCCCGATGATGCATCTTAATAAAATTATCAAAGACCCATTGACATATCAAAGTCATCCTACTAGCCAGCTCGGGAGCTGTAAGCTAGACCGTCAGCCCGGTAGAAATTGAAATTATGAAAGAGAGTTGCTTAAAGATCGAACTCCAACTGAAGTCAAAGCCCAATCTTGGGGGCTATTGTTGTGACTATAATTATACAGTTTTGGACCTCCGAATCGGAGTCTACTAGAATTTGGGTTTAACCCCAAATGGGCCGAACTTCTCTTATGTAATAATGTAGGACCTTGTTATGTATAATTGTAATAAGCCTAAACTTGAAGGGCAAATAGGTCTTTTACTTGTTTTAAGGTTGATCCTCTATAAATGGAGGGTCTCCTCCTCATTTGTAAGGAATTCAATTCATTCAATAATAGAAACAGGATAGGGGGCTCTTTTGGAGCACTCAAAGTCATATTCAAGGGAGGAGCTTGAGAGTTCCTCCTGCAGTGCCGTTGTTCTTATTTTATTTATTATATTTTGTCTGTTACTCGATAAACAGGGATACCTAATAGCCACATAAATATGCTCATAAAGCCCGATAAATCGGTAACAACAAATAGGTAACAAATTTTTCGGTATGGTATACCGGTGCGGTACAACATACCACCCCTAGCCACTGTTTACTTTGCTTGTTTATGTTTTTAGTTAACCCCTCGTTCCGGGTTAAGCCCGTGATACTCAACAAAAATAAACCCATGAATTTGGGTGGTTTAAATAAACCATGTTAATAAAGATCTTATCACATGAAATAAACACAAATTTTAAATTTTTTTATGGAGCTTTATCACTTCATTTAATTTATCCAAGATTATCTCTATCGCCAAGTCTCTCAAGCATTCCAAGCCAACCTTATATCTCCCCCAATATCTCCAAGCCACTTTTAATTCCCATTGTATGCGCTTGAATTAAATCACAATTCAATTCAAAGTAAGATGATTTTGATTTTGTTGATAGATTAATAAGAGAGAAATGATTAAATACAAAGAATTATGAGGAATAAAAAAAAAACCAAAAATATTTTTCAACCCAAAACCACTTCTAATATAGTAATAGACTAATATTACAAATATAGATAGATATATATATCACTGTTATTAAAACCAGATCGGACCGACAACTAGGTCAACTAGGAATCGGCCAAGCAACCGGTCCAAACACACTCTAAAAATAATTTTCTCGTTCAACTGAAAAAAATTGGTCAGAATTTAGAAAAACTGGACAAATTTGTTTAAATATAAAAATAGTTCTACTGGATTTTATTTTTAAAAGAGATTATTACATTTTGGTTCTAACATTTCCCTAGTAATGCAATTTAGTTTCACACCTTTTTAAAATAACACTTCAGTGCTGAAAGAACACATTTTGGTCTAAAAACTGTCAAATCAGCATTAAAAACCCTTAGTAACCCCTTACCCCCCACACCCTTAGTATACTTTTTGTTCTCTCTCACCTCCACACTCTCATCCCCGTTTTCTCTCTCTCACTTCCGCTCTCTCTCACCTCTTCACTCTCTCTCTCTCTTTGTCTCTTTCTCACTCTTCCGTCTCACCTCGCAGTCTTCCATTCTTCCCGATGCAGCAGTCAAATCCCTCTTACCTAATCGTACGAATTTCGAATTTGAAAATTTTTATCATGTATTTCATTAAAAAACAACCAGATTATAATTTTGTAGCATATTTCGTTCTTTCCTCATTCCATTCTCTCCGAACCTTGAAAAAATGGCACATGATTGTATTTTAGCTGTTAAGTGGAAAGGGGGAGTGTAAGTTTATTACTGTTCAAGACACTGAATCATTTAAATCTCTCCAAGACCAGGTTAGAGGGAAGTGGGTCGATTTACAGTCTTCTAATTTTACCTTTTCTTGTTGTTTTGGTGATTTCACCAATGCACGTTTAGAATCGGATGATGATTTGGTTAATATATGTAATATCTTGAAGACCCTGTTCTCCAGAATTGTAAAAGTGGATATTGTGCATGTTACTCAATCTAATTCATCATCCAAAGAGCTTGATCCCAAATCCAATTCTAGTGTCAATACGTTAGAATGTGTTCCATTTGCTCCTGTATCTGGTGAAATTGTAGAATTTAGAGGATCTGGTGTTGATAGAATTTGCTAATGATGTGTTTATGTGGCTTGTTATAACATATTAATCCTATCAAACAATAATCTATGATTTATGTTCTTGGGGTTCTTGAGGGGATAATATAGAGAGAGAAAGCAGAGAGTTTAGAGAGAGAGTAAGATATGTATTATGATTGAATTGAATTGTTCTGTGAATAGTACAAGAGAAGCCTTATTTATAGGTGTGCAAGTGTGAGGTAGCACCTTACAAGCCTATATGGCTTCCGGTGTTTGACGAAGGTTCGTAACACTCGCCTTGGTCCCTCACAATGCACCCATTTACAATGCTCTTTTCTACGACATATCTATTCTCCCTATTTATACAGCTGATACTTGGGTTCTCGGGCTGGGCGAGGTCCTTGGCTAGCTCCTAAGGCGAGTTCCTTAGGTGAGCTTCATGGGCGAGCTCCCCTGCGAACTCCCCTCTCATGTCTGGTTGGTCAGCCGGCTTTAGGCTTTCGGGGGCTCGGGCGAACTCCTCATTCACTTCGCCGAGCTCCCTTATGTTGTGACACCCTTTCGAGCTGGCGACCTGCCGAGCCTTCGCAATAGTTCCGCGATCATCTCTAGTTAGTTCGCCTTCTCAACATTTTCCCCCCAGCTCGCTCGCATCATAACTTGTCTAATGTGTGGGCGAGCTGGCTTATCCCCTGGGTGAGGACTCGAGTGCCGGCGAACTACCCTCGGGCATGTGCCGAGCTATGAGGGCGAGCTCCCTTCGTGGCGGTTTGCAGGCCGACGTGGTGCGGGATTCCAGGCATCGTGCATGCCTTTTTAGGCGTTGTTTTCCGCGCCAATCATGACAACTTTCAAAATCTTTGCGAATCAGTCCCTGCACTCTTCGAATATCCGAGCTCGCCCCTTTACCTATAAATAGGAGAAACCAAGTTCATTTTTCACTTTCACACACCCGAATTCCTAGAGCTTTCTCCGGCGATCGTGTTTTCTTGTGTCCGATGGATTTTTGAAGGCTTCCCAAGGTAGAGTCTGGCTTCTTCCCACTTTTCTTCTTTTCTTTTGCAGATTGTCTGTTCCTTTTCCCGATTCCCTCGAGTTTTCAGAAATTTTCAACATTTCTGGGGACTTTCCAAGTTTTTTCCGACCATCCCTGTACCGTGACTTCACCGACTGGGCTTTCTCGAGAACACACATAACTTTCAAATTCTGCCCCAGCCATGTCAGCTTATTTCTCTAGCCGGACTTTATCGAACCGTAACCCCGAGAAGTGCCCCGTAATTGGAAACGAGCCAATCCCCCTCATTACACCAATAATGGTCGATCTGGATTCTGAGGTGGCTTGCGTACTTGGCGAGGTCCGACCTAACTCCGGGGAGAAAGCGACCAACTCCGACCAGAGCGAGGAGTCTTACCTCCGTGAACTCTAGTACGACCATGAGTCGGCCTGGAACGATGCCTTGGCCGAGGACGAGGAGGTCACCGAGGCTGCAGATGAGGTTACCGAGGCTGTAGGGGAGGTCGCTGAGGCGGATGAACATGGGGGCGACCTCGATGATGTGACCGTCGAATTTCTTCACACCATTGGTTTCCTAGAACCTCAACTTCTCGAGTACCAGGTCTTCGGCGAGGTCTTCCATTCTTTCGATTGGGAGGAGTACGTCGCCGAGCATTTGGCGAATTTCCCCTGTCCAGACCGAGTGCTCCCTCTTGACCTAGAGGAGGTCGCCGCATCCGATTACAAAGCCGGTGAGGTCGTGAGCATTATCAATGAGTACTCCCTCCCCAACATATGCAAGAAATTTCGTATCCCACTTGACATTTTTATGTATGCCCCTGAAAAGAATGAGCGGGCCGATTCACCCCCTGAAAGATTAATCGCCATCAACATTCATACTCTCGAGGCCGGGCTTACACTGCCCTTGCACCCGATCATCGGGCAGTTTCTCCTTGATAGCAATCTCGCCATCACCCAGCTCACACCAAATGCTTGGAGTAACCTCCTCGCCGCCCTATCCGCCTTCGGACTAGAGGGCTACGAAAACTGACTGACCTCAGTGGACCTGGGAGAGCTCTTCGTCGTGACTCGGCAAGTAAAGTATGGTCAGGGGTACTATTACCTCAAAGCTCGCCCCGGGGAGAAGTTTTTAGGGGTGCTTCCGAACAAAGTCCGTGATTGGAAGGAGCAGTTATTCTTTATAGGTGGAGATTGGCGAGCTTCCGACACTTACTCCGGGTAAGACGGCCGTATACCCTCCCCCGAGGGATATGGGGAGGCTAGCAGTAGGTCGCCCCTTTTGGTGTGTGTGGGTTAGATTAGATTTACTAATCTAATTCTCTTTCTTTTTGCAGTTCCGAAACACCACAAGTCCAGTCGGGGGAGACCTAAGGTATCGATTGAGTTCGACCTGGTGCGAGCTATCTGCTGCCTGAGGAGTGAGAAGGACAGGGACATCGCCCATCTGTGCAAGAATCATTGCCTTTGACTTGCTGGTCTCCACACCTTGCCTCATCACCTCGCCCTTTAAGGTCCCGAGCTCCCGAGTCTGTAACTTACCAGAGCTCATCACTTCCGATATGTAGCTCGTCTAGATACTGACCGTCATCCCACATTGTGCAGGTGGTAGCTGGGTTGCATTCCCAATAACCGAGATCCCGGAAGCTTACCATGTGCTGGCTCGCCGGATTGAAATGGGTCCCCCTCGCCCGAACAGACTAGCCTTCCCCTCGACTCTCGCCCTCGAGGCGAGTAAGAAGGCAGAGCTCACCGCGAAGAAGGGCGAGGTAGGGGGTTCCGGAACTCAGAAGGGAGTGCCAAAACTTCGGCCAAAGCTCCCGCGCCTACCAAGACAACGCAGGTCGCCCGGACCAACAGAGGCGGCGGGCGAGGTTCCGCCATGCCCGAGCGAGCCTCCCATACTTCGAAGAGGGGATCCCAATGTGGCAACGAGTCCCGAGCGAGCGAGGGTGAAGCCCTAGCTCACAAGAGAGCTCGGACCGGTCCCGGTGGCGAGGTGGAATTGGAGCCAGCCAAGCTAACCAACACGAGGTCGGCCCAAGGTGGATCGGCTCACTCGACTGCCCCCTCGACAATTGAGCCTCTTGGGAGGTCGCCTCCCTCCCCATCACCTTTCGGGGTGCAAACGAGTGATGACACGCTCCTGGGTTGGGACCCCGAGCGAGTTCAGTAAGTAGCTCGCCACCTAGGCCCCCAGTCCTTATTTTTTTCTTTATAATCTTTTACTAATTCCGACTGCTCTGACTTCGCAGCTATGCCCCCATCGCGCATCCTAATAGGCACGAAGTCCTCCATTCCTACGAGCGTTCTCGCTCCCTCACCTCGATGCGCTACCTTCCTCCGGGCCTCGCCCGGAATACGATAAGCAAGGTGCCGAGGTTTTGGTCCTCCCCCCAATTGGCGACTATTGAGGGCCAAAACTTGGCTGAGAACCTCCTACTCTCGGTGTACCATGCGAGTGGGCTGTTGCTCGCGAACCAGAAAGCCATTGAGCAGGCCGCCCAGTCGGAGGAGGGTCGGCAAAAAAGGAATGAGGCCTTCTTACATATGGCTGATACCGCCGACAAGGCGAAGAAGTCTCAGGAGCTCACCGAGGAGAGGGCTGCTACGTCTCTAGCCGCCGAAAAGAGTGCTCTCGAGCAACTGGGTGAACTCCAGAGGAAGTTCGACGCCATCCAACGCAATGGCGACGCTCAGGTGAAGGCTAAGGAGGAGGAGTTCGCCCAGAAACTCACTGACAAAGATGGCGAGCTCGTTGTGGCCCGGAGAGAGATTGACCTCCAGCGTGGCTTATTCAAGACCGCCGACGAGGAGTGTACCAAGCTTAGAGAGGAGCTTTCGGTGAAGATTAATGAGGTCGCCGAGCTCCGCAATGACACGTCCTCTTCGGCGAGCTTGGATGTGGTGAAGGCCAAGGCCTCGAATAAGGGGTTCGTTCAGTGCTATGCTGAAGTCATTTGAACCATCTGGTGGGCGCGAGCTCATAAGGATGACGAGCTAAAAACGGTGGTGGGCGATCTCAAAGATTGCTTGGATAGAGCCCCCTTCCCCGACGGGACTGAGCTGGACATCGGCGACTTCCCAGAACTTGGGGTGCCGCTCGACTTTGTTTCAGCACGCTTCGTAATCACCAATACGGTGGCCATGCCGGAGCCGAATATCACCACTGAGGAGGAGGCCGCCACTAAGGAAGGGCGAACTCCCCTCACGGTCGAGTAACTTCAGGAAGCCGTGGGGGATGCTATAATCGATACCTCGGGGTTCGACACTAGCGGGCTCACGGGCGACATCACTATACGTTGCCCGCCCTCACTGACGAGGGCGAGGTCGCCGACCCTGAGGCCCCCGCCGAGGTCCCTGCTCAGATTGCCCCCACCGCTCCGCAGACTTAGAATAGCTTTTTCGGTTTTTTTATTTTTGCAAAGGTGTAGTAGCTCGCCGGGCTGCATAGCTCGCCCAGAAGAAGCTCCTTTTGGTAGTTTTCTTTTTGTTTAAGTAGTTGAAGCTCGTTGGGCATGTGTAGCTCGCCCAGAAGGAGCTTACTTTTGTAGTCCATACACAGTCAGCTGGCCGACCTTTGTGGCCAGCACCACTTCGTATACTTAGGAATTTTTCAAGTATTTTTTACTTGAAAGTTTCTTAAGTATCTTTTGAATAGAATTCGAGCCTTTTGTTACGATCCCGTCTTTACTTATATTTTTACGCTTACGTTATAATTTCGATTAGCTCGTTTATATATTTTTTGGGTACCCAACTGTTCGTCTTACTCTACTTTTGAGAAGCGAATCGTTCATTTTACGTCACTTAGGACTACGAATTGTACCTTTGCTTGTGTAGTACATATTCTTCGTCTTACGTCACTTAGGGCCGCGAATCGCTCGTCTTAAACCACTTAGGGTAGCGAGTTGTACTTTATTTAATTCACGTTGGGCAATTGGGTTTTTTGAACCTTGCCTTAGACGTTTTCCGTCTCTTTCGCGAATTTTTCTAACTTATGGCAGTAGGTGCTTGGTGATCCTTTAAGGAGGATACCTTCGCTGACCTGGGGCACTTTGGCCTTTGTCGTTTGAGCCTTTAGATTATAACGTTTGGGACCTTGGTCCTTGCGTATTGCGGAGCTTCGAATAGTTTGTTATTTTTGCGAACCTTAGAAGAGTTGGAACATTTTTGCGAACCCTTGAAGGGTTGAACCACTTTCCTGAGAAAAACTTCTAACTTTATACAGCGACGTAATTTACATCGGTTGCCATCAAAACTTCTGATGCGAACCTTTGGCTAGTCTATTACAAAATCTCGATTTATTGATAAAATTTCTTTAGATGCGTCGCACTCCAGGTGTATGACGAGGTGTTTCCTTCGGCGTCCTCGAGGTCATATGTGTTGTTTGCCCAGGCGGCGGTAACCCGGAATGGTCCTTCCCAGTTTGACCCGAATACACCTGGTGGGGCCACCAACTTCTTCTTCAGCACCAAGTCCCCAACCTTGAACTTTCGGTCTCGGACCTGAGAATTGTAGTACTTTTCCGCTCTGCGCTTGTAGGTGGCATTTTTCATTTTCAACGAAGCTCTGGTTTCTTCGATCAGATCTTTTTCGACTGCCAAGGCTTCGTCGTTCTTTTCTTCGTCATATCCTACCACCTTCCAGGTCTTATTCTGGACTTCCACTGGTACTACTGCTTCAGTTCCGAAGGCTAAGGCAAATAGTGTCTCTCCGGTGTTGGCTCAGTACGATGTTCTGTAGGACCACAAAACCTTCGGGAGTTCGTCTACCCAGCCTCCTTTCTTATCTTCGAGGTGGAGCTTCAATGTGTGTTTCAAAATTTTGTTCACCGCCTCGACCTGGCCGTTCGACTGTGGATGGTATGGGGTTGAGTTGTGTTTCTTGATGTTCCATGAACTACAAAATCTCTCAACTTTTGGTCGTCGAACTGCCTTCCATTGTCCGTGATGATCGACTGAGGAAGTTCAAACCGGCAGACCAGGTTCTTCCATATGAAGCCGGTCATTCTTTCTTGAGTTATTATTGTAAGTGCTTCAGCTTCAGCCCACTTGGTGTAATAGTCTACCGCTACAACAACAAACTTTACACCGCCTCTGCCAGGTGGAAATGGGTCGATCAAGTCGAAACTGCATTTTGCAGAAGGTCATGGGCTGAAAACCGACTTCAGTCGGTTGGCTGGGGAGTGGATGTTAGGTGCGAAAAGTTGACACTTTCGGCACTTCCGTGTGAAGCTAATGGCATCCTTGCGTAGAGTGGGCCAGTAGTACCCTTGTCTGATTGTCTTGTATGCCAAAGCTTGCCCCCCAGCGTGACTTCCGCAAATTCCTTCGTGAATTTCTTCTAACACCTCGAACCCTTGCTTCTTAGACAATCATTTGAGTATAGGTAGAGAGAATCCACGTTTGTAGAGTTGGCCATCCACCAACGTATATCTCGCAACCTGCTTCACTAGCCGACTAGCTTCCCATGTGTCCTCAGGGGTCGTTCCGTCCTTTAAGTATTTTTGGATCAGAGTGCACCAATCTTCACTGTCTTTATTGCCTTCCTGCCCTCTACTCGAGGTCTGGTTTACTTTGTAATCGGATGTCGATGGGTTCTTCAGTTTGGTGACTACAACCTCCGTGACCTCGGCTTCGCCGTTACTGGTAGCTAGTTGGGCTAGGGTGTTTGCTTGCATGTTTTCTAGTCGCTGTATCTGATTGATGTAAACCAGCATAAACATCGAGATCAAATACGCGACTATCTTCTGGTAGGTCATCATCTGCTGGTCTTTTGCCTCGTACTCTCCCCGGACTTGGGATATTATTAGCTGGGAATCTCTGAAAACTTGAATATTGGTTGCCCCCACAGCTAATGATAACCTAAGTCCGGCTATCAAGGCTTCGTACTCCGCCTCGTTGTTGGTTGCTCGGAAGTCGAACCGGATTGCGGAGGTGAAGACTTGTCTGTCCGGCCTGATTAGGACCACGCCGGCACCTGCTGCCATGCTGGTTGATGATCTGTCAACGTAGAGGTGCCACGGAGCTATACGCCCCCTCGTCTGATCTTGTGGGAAAGTTAGCTCGATGATGAAGTCGACGAGCGCTTGTCCTTTGATCGTTGTTCGGGGTGCGTAGGTTATATTGTATTGGCTAACTTCTAGTGACCACTTCAGCAAGAGTCCGACGGTGTCTGGGCGCTGCAATATTTGACGTAGTGGGAACATCGTCAGCACCTCTACCGGGTGGTCGAAGAAGTAGGGCCTCAATTTTCTAACACTCATCACCATTGCATAGGCTAGCTTCTCTGTTGGGGTGTACCGCAACTCGGCTTCATGTAACACTTGGCTTACGTAGTACACTGGTAGGTGTGTTTTCGCCTCTTCTCGGACCAGGACAAAGCTAATGGCAACCTCCGACGCAGCAAGGTAGAGGTACAACTTCTCCCCAGGTATTGGCTTTGACAGGACCTGCGTATCTGCAAGGTATGTTTTAATATCTTTGAAAGCTCGCTGGCATTCGCTTGTCCACACGAAGTGATTCTTGAGGTGCAGTTTGTTGGCTTTGGCCGCCTCCTTGTACCTTCGTGTGTTTGCTTTGATTGCTTCGAAGAATGGGTGGTTCTGGTCGCCAGACCTGGAGATGAACCTGTTCAAGGCTGCCATGCACCCGGTCAACCTTTGGATTTTTTGCACGGAATCAGGCACACCCATCTCGATTATGCACTGGACCTGCGTTGGGTTGACCTCTATTCCTCGTTGGCTAACCAGGTGACCTAGGAACTTTCCTGAATGTACGCCGAAACTGGTCTTTTTGGGGTTCAGATTCATGTTGTAGTGGCGCAGTATGTCGAAGGTTTGCTTGAGGTGGTCGAGGTGATCCTCCTTTCTCAAACTCTTGACAACTATGTCATCCACGTACACCTCCATAGACTCACCGATGTGTTGGTCGAACATTTTATTCACCAACCTTTGGTAGGTTGCTCTGTCATTGATAAGTTCGAATGACATCCTTTCCCAGCAATACATGTTTTTGTTGGTGTAGAACGCCGTATGTTCCCGGTCATCTGGGTGCAATGCTATCTGGTGATAGCCTGCGAATGCATCCATGAATGTCATCATTTCATGGCCAGCGGTGCTATCTACAAGCTGATCAATGTGGGCTAGAGGGAAGTTGTCCTTCGGGCATGCCTTGTTCAGGTCCGCGAAGTCGATGCATAGCCTCCACGTCCCGTTGTGTTTTTTGACTAGGATGGGGTTCGCGACCCACTGTGGACACAAGGCTTCCTTGATCAGCTTGTTGTCTAACAGCTTTCCCACTTCGGTTGTTAAAGCTGCATACTTGTCTGGTCCATACTTCCTCCGCTTTTAGCGCACGGGTCTCCTCGTCGGATCTATGTTATGTCGATGCCAAGCATGTTCCAACGGGATCCCCGTCATATCTTCATGGGACCAGGCAAATACGTCCAAGTTGGACATTAGAAACAGCTCCATCCTTGACCAGTACGATTTGGGTAACTAGAAACCTATAAAAAGCTTCAAGACCCTTTCCGGGTCCACCGGGAGTGCCATCAATTCTTCCATGGGGGTGGCCTTTCTTTTTTTATTTTTCCACCTTGGGTCGCTGATGAACTCGTCCCACTCCTCTTGTGACATTTGCACAGGTTCGTGACCTATGCGTGGCTCGAGGTCATCAGCTTGATTCCCAGCTTGGACGGGTTTCTCAACTGCCAATACTTCTGGGGGTCCGTTAGTTTGGAGAGGTCATGTAACTTGGGGAGTTGGATCAACTTCCATCGGCATAGGTTCTTGGTCCTCCGCAGGTCCTGTATCTTGCGGACCTTCGACCACCTCCATGGACATAGGTTGTGAACCTTGCACTGGTTCCTGCACTTGGGCTTCCTCCACCTCCATTGGTGCCGACTGTGCCTCTTGCGCAGGTCCCGACACTTGGTCAGATTCTGGCAGATCGCCTACCTTCATCATCTCAGTTTCTGTAGAGATGATGTCTAGGATATTAGGCTCGTCCATCAGAATTTGGATTTCCTCCCCAAGGACCTGGACCTGCGTCACGACTTTCCTAGCTCGGCCATCTTTAATTTGGAGTAAACACTCTCGGGCCTTTTTTTGGTCATTTTTTATGGTTTCGGCGTCTTATGGAGTTGGGAATTTCAAACAATAATAGTAGGTCGAACACGCCACTTTGAATTCATTGATAAAGGTGCGGCCGAGGAACCCATTGTATGAGGACTGCTGGTCGACAACTAAGAAATCTACTAACCTAGTCAGCCTCCTCTCTGGGTCCTCAGCCGATACAAGTTGGACGCTCAACCTAATACTACCTAGGGGGACGGTTACAGCCTCTTCGAACCCCACTATCCTAGCATTGCTAGGTTCTAAATACGACTCAAAATCACCTAAGGCATCTAAGGTGGATTTGAAGAGAATGTTGGTGAAAGCGCCGGTGTCCACAAGTAGCCTGTGAACTCGGACGTTCATGATGTTGGCGGTTATCACCAACGAGTCGTTGTGGGGCGTCAGTACCCCCTCCAGGTCCGGCGAGGAGAATGATAGCTCATCAGTGAGTTGTGCGACGGTCCTGGAACTGGAACTGCCTTCTTGGACTTGGTTATGGCTCGGATCTTGGCCTTCCTTTTTCTCCTGGAAATGGAGGATCCCCCGTCCTGGAGACCTCCGGCAGCTCCAATTTCTTCTTCGAGAACCAAGAGTTCTCGAGTTGGCTCCAGGTTTTGTTGAGGTTGGGGAGGTTCCCTCCGCCTGTTTTGAGGACCACGTTGGCCCGTATCCTCTTCTTCGTCATCGGAGGCTTCTTTCCTCTCGAACCTGGGCCTGTTTGCCGGTGCCTTTTTCACGAAGTCGGCCAGATTCTCATCCTCGTAGAATTTCCAGAGTTGTTTGAGGAGGTCTCGGCATTCGCTGGTGAAGTGGTCGATCGAAAGGTGATAGGCACAGTACTTGTTGGGGTTGAGCTTCGCACGGTCCTGGAGAATTCTCCTCGGCTCTTCCAAAAAGGCTTTGTCTTTGACCGCAGTAAAGACGTGGTCGACGGAGATGGTGAGTACTTGGTTGAGCTTTTCTTTGAATTCATCCCCGTCGCCAAAAGCTTTCAAGTTCCGGGGAGCCTTGTATGTGCCCCCGAACTTCTTCCCGTAGGGCTTCCTCTCCTCGGAGGCACCGACCTCTTTCTGGAGGGCCTCCTGCATGGCCACGAATACCCCCGCCTTGTGGCGGAATTCAGTGTAAGTGTTCGGACATGCGAGGTGCATTTCCCTCCAGAGATCAGTGCCTTTTCGGAGCCCGGCCATCACTGCGATGACCTTGGTGTCCTCGCTCACCGGCTCGCCCTCTAGTAGTATCTTATCGAACCTCTCCAGATACTGCTGGTCGGTCTCGCTCTCGCCTTGATGGATGTTGGCGAGTCGATGCTTCTGGGTAAGGTAGGATCCAAACCCGGAGAAGTGGGCCAAGAACTCCTGCGATAGTTGGCCAAACGAGTGGATTGATCCCGGGGCGAGTGATGAGAACCAGCGGTGAGCTCGGTCCCCTAGGGTCAGCGGGAAGTTCAGTCACTGAGTGGAGTCGGTGGCACCCACCGAGATCATGTAGTCTGCATACTTGGCCAGGTGGACCTTCGGGTCGGATTCGCCCTCGTACGCAGACATCACCGGGAAGTGAATCTTCTTCTGGACCGATGCTCGGAGGATGGTAGGTGCCAACGGAGAAGCGTGGAGAGTGGTGGCATCCGGCCTGCCAGACTTGGCTGCTACTTGCTGCTGTAGCATTTCGATGGCCATTTTCAGTGTGGCCAGCTCATCGTCGTGGGCCACCTCCGGCGGAGGTTGCTCGAAGGTCGTGCGTCTCGTGGACGCATGCCCCTGAGGTGCCTCACTCTGGGGTGACCCCTCCGTGGTGGGTCAGAACTGGCGCCCGCCATGTGGGCCCAATCTACCAGTTGCGGGCCTCCGTAGTCGGTCGTGGGCGGACCTGCGAGGCTGTAGGTCCGACTCTCCCCTCTGGGATGTAGCTGGGGCCGCCGTTCGTTCATTCGTTTTCATCACCTCTCGGCCTCAACCTGCCCTGGATGCCTCGGTGTAAGCCGAAGCTCGCCCAACCTGCATAGCTGGCTCCTCCACCACCTTGGCCTTCCCAGCGCGCTCCCTGTGTTGGCGAGCTTGGGCAGAGCTCACCTCCTGCTTAGAGGGGAGGTCGCTATACTGGCCCCGAGTCTGGGTGCCCTGAGTGGGCCTTGTCTGTTCCCTGGCCTCGGTGACTGGAGCTTGCCGGGGTACCAGGGCGAGCTCATCGAGCTGTCTCTGCTGCAACCTTTGCAGGGTTGCAATGGTGCGTTGGAGCTCGTCGGGGTTATTGGCGAGGTCCCTCAGGGCGGGGTTTAAATCCTCCTGAGTCACTACAACTCGCGGAGGTCGCGTAGCATTGCTCTTCTGAGGAGCTCGGCGCGAGGTCTCCCCTTCAGCCTGGTCCTAGTCGCCCTCCTTCCACCTCCAGGTGTTCGCCGAGGTTTTCCCCTTAGGCATTTTTTGGCTTTGCAGGGGGTAGCTCGCCGAAGGTCGCCGAGGTTGCCGAGGTAGGTTACCGGGGTTATGATCTTCCAGCTTGGGCGTGTTTGCACAGGTTTTCGTCTAGCTTTACGTGTAATGAATTGTCTAAAATTTAGTTTATTCATGTACACGTGTGCGTTTGAAAACCTTTTGGGCAGAAGTTACAACTTTGGAAATTCGGGTTTTTGCCCGAAAATCTGGGTTTTTATCCAAAGGATGAAAATGTTTGTGTATCTTCGAGTGTTCTTGAACTTTGGTCAAGAACACCTCCAAATCTTCAAACCTTCAAATAAACCCTAATTTCTCACTTTTTTTGGTTCAAGACCCTCCTTCTAGCGCCAATTTGTTGATAGAATTTGCTAATGATGTGTTTATGTGGCTTGTTATAACATATTAATCCTATCAAACAACAATCTATGATTTATGTTCTTGGGGTTCTTGAGGGGATAATATAGAGAGAGAAAGCAGAGAGTTTAGAGAGAGAGAGTAAGATGTGTATTATGATTGAATTGAATTGTTCTGTGAATAGTACAAGAGAAGTCTTATTTATAGGTGTGCAAGTGTGAGGTAGCACCTTACGAGCCTATATGACTTCCGGTGTTTGACGAAGGTTCGTAACCCTCGCCTTGGTCCCTCACAATGCACCCATTTACAATGCTCTTTTCTACGACATATCTATTCTCCCTATTTATACAGCTGATACTTGGGTTCTCGGGCTGGGCGAGGTCCTTGGCGAGCTCCTGAGGTGAGTTCCTTAGGTGAGCTTCATGGGCGAGCCGCCCCTTTGTGGGCGAGCTCCCCTGCGAACTCCCCTCTCATGTCTGGTTGGTTAGTCGGCTTTAGGCTTTCGGGGGCTCGGGTGAACTCCTCATTCACTTCGCCGAGCTCCCTTATGTTATGACACCCCTGCGAGCTGGCGACCTACCGAGCCTTCGCAATAGTTTCACGATCATCGCTAGTTAGTTCGCCTTGTCAACATCTGGTTCTATTCCTACATTCGATGTGAGTCCTGCGCTTGATAAGAAAGTCTTTTTGTTGGATAATTGGTCTGATATATTTAAAAATGGTGTTGGTTCTGTATTCAATGGTGGGAGTGTTGATTTTAGGACCAGTCTTAGGAAGTATGCCACGAAGATGGGTTTTCATTTTAAGTTCATAAAAAATACTGCCTTATATATATATATATGTCATTTGTCATTAGTCTAACAACACAGGTTGTGAGTGGTATATTTGTGTTGAATTGTTAAAGTTATCTGGTGCATTTGTTATATATAAGGCCAATTTTACTCATAGGTGAGTTGGTATATTGTTAAAAGACAAGACCAAACGTTTGTGTCCTAAAATTATTGGAAAATTACTATTGGGTGAGGTGAAGTCTAAACCTGATATGGCAGCCAAGGATGTGGTAGATGTAATTAGGAACTCCTATGAGATGGAGATTCCTATCATGATCAACGCTGGTATTGTGTAGCCATTGAGCGCACCAACCCTGAAAGTATTGTAGATCTTCAGGAAAACTACACTACTCATTGTTTTGAGCGTCTCTTCATTGCATTTAAGGCATGTGTTGAAGGTTTCAAACATTGTAGACATCTCCTATTTCTAGATGGGGCATTTCTAAAGGGGCGTGCTAAGGGCACTCTGCTAGTTGCATCTACTAAGGATGGAAACAATGGTATGCAATTTCTTGTGCATATTTAGTTTATGTACTTTTGCATGTCACCTGGTTGTTAATTTTTCCATTTTTTTCCAATGGTATGTAGGTCGTTTTCCTGTTGCTTATGCATTGGTTTCTGCTGAAAATATATCCAATTGGGAATGGTTTGTAAGAAGTTTTCTATGTGGTGATCATAATTATTTTGGCTCTATTTGTTTTTGTATGCTGACGATGATTGGTAAGTTATTTTTTTTGTAAGTAATCAAGGAAAATGTATGCCCTTTATGAAAACTTCAGTTGTTTTGTTTAAATGTGGTTATGTAATACACTTTTATGCACACTGCTTAATATTAAAATTCAAATACCATACCATTATAAACTGCTGCATTCTTACATAAACATTTTGGTAAATACAATTGCACATACCCTCACTAGTACAATTGTAATGACATTGCCCATAACCACAGTACTTAAAGATAGCTTGTTAATGTTCATACCATCATTATGTACTCTTGATGAGTAGTTTGTGAAAGCTTCTGCATGGTGGGTAACTTCCTCCAGTACCATGTTTGCTGGATAAGGCTGTAGGAGGTTGCACCAGTGAGAAAAACCATGTTGTTTACATCAGTAGAAAAGTCTCCCTGGATTTCTTGGTGATTCAGACACCATTATTGTAGCTGGAGAATTGCATTTAGAACAAGTTGATTTGTTGTACTTTGGATAGTTGCTTGTACCTCCATATGAGCTAGCTTCAGACATACTCAATGTTGGTTTGTTTGTTTTTCCAGTAAAGATATGGGCCTCTTTTTATAAGTTCATTTTTTGTTTGTTCCAACGGTCATGTGTCTTATCAATTTGCCAACTGTTATAAACGTTTAATTTATGTACTTGTTTCTAATAAAATATTAGTATATAATATTCAAGAAACTTCCAAAATTTAATAATAGTATATAATATTCAAGAAACTTCCAAAATTTAATATTATATAATATAATATTTTTCACGGACAAATCCATATATTTTTCAAATTGTTGCTGGTATATTTAGGGTGCCCAATGATATAATTTAATTGGCCCTATCACTGTTTCTACAATGGGCCAACATTTTCAATATAACTAAATAGTACATTTTTAGTTCAGTTACTTAAATGCACATGCAATATTTTTATTCCAGTTAGTAAAATGCACATGCCATATTGGAGGAATTATGTGTAGAGGCCCAATTATTTTAGACAAAATGCACAAGCCCAAAATAAATAAATATAATGCATAAATCCAATTAACCACACAAAATGCACATGCCCAAAATAATTAAATAAAATGCACATTACATAAAATGCACAGGCCCAAAATAAATAAATATAATGCACAGATCCAATTAACCACACAAAATGCACAGACCTAAAATTATTAAATAAAATGCACATTACATAAAATGCACAGCCCAATACACTGTAGCCAAAATGCATAGGTCCAAAATAAATACATAAAATGCACAATACACAAAATGCACGGGCCCAAATAATTACGTAAAATACAGAAGTTTTGGACAAAATTTCACAGGCACAATAAATTAGCCCCTAATGCACATGCCCAATGATATAAATTAATAAAATGCACAACATTTTTTTTAATATAATTAAATAGATAAACTGCATAGGCCCATTTCATAACCATGGACAGGCCCATTTAAAAAATATAGTCTACTGGGACATCATCCACATATTCATTTTATTCTCCCACTAATGCATTTATTAAAATGGCCCAACATTTTTAAATAACTCAAAAAAATGATACAACATACGCACATTTGTAAACAATTGCTTATCTTAAGAAATAATTATTAATATATGTTTAATATCTTAAATTAGTATTTTATGTACTGTGTCAGAAATTAAAAACCAATAATAAGTTTTTTGGTGGAAGCAAACCATACGCACAAACACCCTTATTAAGCTTACCCAACCGCGCTACTTTTTTTGGAAATCGTGCATTTGTGGGTTGTGTCCAAACAACCCACAATCAGACTAACTTTTCAACTCTCCACCCTCATTTGATTTGATTGGTTAGCTATATCTTAAGAAACTCCATTTTCTACCTTGCAAACCAATACACACACCCTCTGTTTAAAAAAAAAAAAACCAGTCTCCCCCCAACAATGGCTTCCAAACACCTTTGTTTGTGGAGACACATGAGCAAAATGCCAGATGATGTTATCTTTGACATTTTTTCTAGGCTTCCATCCAAAACACTTGGTAGAATGAAATGCTCCTGCCATTACTTCTGCTCAATAATATCAAATCCTCAACTACTTAAGATGCACCTAAAAAGATCAAGGATGGAAAATCGTTTGATCATGATCAGGGGTGGTGAGTTGGGTAATAAGCCTTTTGATTACAATGTGACACCACTAGGATTTAACAATTACAACTACAGAGTTAGGTCTGTTATTGATGATATGCCGGAGGTGATGGCGTCATGGAGTTGCCTAACCCTGATGTGTGGGGAATTTGACCGTGTTGAAATTACTAATCCCACAACCAAGAAAAAATTTGTGCTTCCATTCTCTCGAATCAACTTCCCTCCAGGTATTGTTAAAGCCTCTGTTTTTTATGGTATGGGTCGAAATCTTGACAAAATAGAAATTTTAGTTGTGCGTGTTGTAATTTTTAAATCGGAGCAGTTGTTATCAGAAGTTAAGATTTTTTCAAAAAGGAGAAATGTTTGGGAAAATTCTCCAAATTTCCCTTACAAGAATGTTTCTGGGAAACCTGGTGTCTTTGTTTGTGGCTCTTTGTATTGGCAGGTTTGGATAGATAATGAGCAGTTTTTGGTTGCTTTTTGTTTGGAGGATAAGAGTTATAGAGTCCTAGAAGTCCCTGATAAAACCCTGAGTAATGATCATTCAAGTATTAGAGCTTTGAATGTGTACAAGCTTGTTCTCTACTCTCAAATTTCTGATAGTGCCACCGGTCACAAGTTCTACATCTTAGAAAATCATGCCAATGACAAGTCATGGACAACCTTCAACATTTCTTTGGATGTGTCTATCACTGGGAACCACCGTCGCCAAACCATCAACCCAATTGCTTTTTTGAATGATAAGGAGGAGGAAGTTCTTTGTCAAGTTTATCCCATGGGTGTATTTGTTGTTTTTAATTTAAAAACAAAGACATATCAACGTTCCAATGCATTTCATTTTCGTCCTGGTGATCTAGTAAAAGAATGCTGCTTTGAGGGGTTAGTGTAATTAGTAAATTAGGAAAAAACTATTTTGTGTTTAGTATTTTGTTATGTAATTATCTTGTTTTAGTATATTAGGGAAAACACTATATATCCTTTTATTTTGTGATATAATTAACTACTCTTTATATTTTCGTATTATTATATATACTAGTTTGTTTTCTACTTTCTGTAATTTATTTTTATCCAGTTGGTCTAATTTAATGTTAAAAATAATTTGAAGTAATTGTTTCTGTGTTGTTTATAATTGTTAGGATAATTTATTTTCAAAATACATTAATTTCTATTATTTATATATGTCGGTATCGATTTAATGAGACCTGTCAACTACCAATAGATGATATCAAAATTAATAATCAATAATATTATAGCAAATGACAAACGACGCACCGACCACTTTGTATTTAGTCACAATGATGAATGACACGTGTAATATTTTAAATTAATCAGTAATTTATATTTATTATAAAAATAATTAAAATAAGAAATATATTCAGATCTAATTGCATGGATCAGATTTGCACAACTGATATACATAAAGTTTTTTTTTAGTATTATTTATCTAAATAAATTACTGGAACCAATTCGAAGTTTTTTTTTTTCCTTATTCGTTTACCACTAATCCGTAAAATAATACTTGAATACATCAATTCTACCATGCCAACAGTGTATACTATTTAATTTGAATAACCAATATTATTTATTAATAATAATGAATTTTTTAATAAAATAATTTATATCACTTAAAAATGCACATAAAACTATTAGATTTTCGAATAATTTAGTTTCAAATACAATAGTATCCTTCATTTATGTACTGATTTAGTGAGATTTATCAACTAAGAATGGATAATATCGAAATGAATAACCAATATCCATTTCAAAAAAAAGAAAGAAAGAATAACCAATAAATGTTGTAGTAAACAACAAACTGCGTACCATCCACTTTGTTTCAACCGCATAGACGAATGACACGTGTAATGTTTTAAAGATAATCAACGACCTCTATTTATTAATTTTCAGTAATAACACATACAATTTTTTTAATAATAAACAATGTAACTTTTTAAAAATACATTTCCGTTGCACGATGCATCTACAAGACTAAGGCATCCACAATATAGTGCCTCAATAAAAATTATTAAGGATTTGATAATTTAATTCAGAATACAATAATTTCTTTTATTTTTATATATATCGATATCGATTTAATGAGATTTGTCAACTACCAATAGATGATATCAAAATTAATAATCAATAAATATTCTAGCAAATGACAAACCACGCACCAGCCACTTTGTATTTAGTCGCATAGATGAATGTCACGTGTAATATTTTTAAAATTAATCAACAATTTATATTTATTGTAAAACAAATTTAAATGATGATATATTCAGATCTAATTGCACGGATCAGATTTGTATAACTGATATACATAAAGTTTCTTTAGAATTTATCTAAACAAATTACTGAAACCAATTCAAAGTTTTTTTCTTTTAGTTTTTTTCCTTATTTGTTTACCAATAATCCGCAAAATAATACTTGAATACATCAATTGTACCATGCCAACATGATATACTATTTATTTTAAAATACCTAATACTATTCAATAAAAATAATGAATTTTATTAATAAAGTAATTTATATCACTTAAAAGTTAAAAATGCACATAAGTTGCACAACAATTAATGCAGATAAATATTTGCCAATATGTTCTTATGTTTTTGTAATTTTTTTTCTCACGTTCACAAAACTATTAAATTTTGGAATAATTTAGTTCCGAAAATAATAGTATCCTTCATTTATATATCGATTTAGTGAGATTTATCAACTACCAATAGATAAAATCGAAATGAATAACCAATAAATATTGCAATGAACAACAAACCGCGTACCATCCACTTTGTTTCAACCGCATAGACAAATGACACGTGTAATATTTTAAAAATAATTAACGACCTCTATTTATTACTTTTCAGTAATACCACGTGTGACTTTTCAATAATAAATTATGTAACTTTTTAAAAATACACATGAATTGCACGGTGGACCTATAAGACTGACACATTCGCAAACATAGTGCCTCGATAAAAACTATTAAGGATTTGATAATTTATTTTCAGAATACAATAATTTCTTTTATATAAACCTTCATTTATGTACCGATTTAGTGAGATTTATCAACTATGAAGAGATAATATCAAAATGAATAACCAATAAATGTTGTTGTGAACAACAACCCGTGTACCATCCACTTTGTTTCAATCGCATAGACGAATGACACGTGTAATGTTTTAAAGATAATTAACGACCTCTATTATTATTTTTTAGTAATAACACGTGCGGCTTTTCAATAATAAATAATGTAACTTTTTAAAAAATACACATGAATTGCACGGTGGACATACAAGACTAACACATTCACAACATAGTGCCTCAATAAAAACTATTAAGGATTTGATAATTTATTTTCAAAATACAATAATTTCTTTTATATAAACCTTCATTTATGTATCGATTTAGTGACATTTATCAACTATGAATAGATAATATCGAAATGAATAACCAATAAATATTGTAGTGAATAACAAATCGCGTACCATCCACTTTGTTTCAGCCGCATAGACGAATGACAGTTGTAATGTGTTAGAGTTACTAAACAATCAGTAGTTACAACCGAACAAATTACAATAAAAAAAGAAATTAGAAAAAAGAATTCGCAAGGAAAAAAAGCTATCGAGGGCAATAACGTAATTTCCAAATCATATTATTCACACGTGCCGCACAGATCAGGATTCTATTTTGTACAGGAGGCTCCCGTGCAATCCTAACCTTAGATCACATACATACATGCGTGATCCAAGGGTCTGGATTTGCACGGGAATCGACCGTGACCGGCCTGGCCCCGCCCCACTCACCCACCCACGTCAACCCCAAACAAGCACTAAAAGTAACGCCCGGCCCACCCCCAGGCCTCACCCCCTCCCCCTCTCCTTATATAGCAAGCCTCTGTAGCCCTAATTTTTCCCCCAAATTCATCAATCACTATCATCTCAATCTGGGTACCTCACCATGGCCGTCCTACCTCCCGCCGACGAATCGCCTCCACCCATACTTCCACCGCCGCCTCTTGTAACCGGTCACTATCCGGCGGTGGTCAATTCCTGCTCCAAAAAGCAAATCTTGATCCGCTCAGTTTGGTCGAGGAACCTGGATGATGAATTCGCCCTTATTCGCCGCGTAATCGACCAGCACCCTTACGTTTCGATGGACACCGAGTTTCCCGGCGTCGTTTTCAAACACCAGCACCATTACTCCGACCCCGTGGAGCACTACCAAACTCTGAAATCCAACGTCGACGCGCTCAAGCTGATTCAGGTGGGGATTACGCTCACTGACGCGTTTGGGAACCTTCCGGACCTTGGAGACCCCGACTGCTTCTTCATTTGGGAGTTCAATTTCTGTGATTTCGATAGTTCGACCGATGATCATGCTCCCAACTCCATTGAACTCCTGCGTAGCCAGGGCATCAATTTTGCTTCCACCCACAAGTATGGTGTTCCCGTCCTCCGCTTTTCTGAGCTTATGATGTCATCAGGCCTCGTTTGCAATGAGGATGTCACTTACATAACCTTTCATAGCGGCTATGACTTTGGGTACCTAATCAAGGCCATTACTGGTAAAGCCCTCCCAGAAAGTCTTCCTGAGTTTCTGAATTTGATGAAGATCATTTTTGGGAACCGGATTTATGATGTGAAACATCTTATGACATTTTGCCAGGGATTGCACGGTGGATTGGATAGGGTGGCAAAAGCGCTGGGAGTCCACCGTGCTGTGGGTAAGTGCCACCAGGCTGGGTCCGACAGCCTGCTGACTTGGCTTGCGTTTGAAAAACTTAGGGCTGTCTACTTCAGCGATGGTGGCAAAGAGGATGCTTTGTCAGAGCGGTATGCTGGCATTCTCTATGGGTTAGAGACCTCTGATCCCTAGCTTCTGTACTCTAGTTGTGCCGAAGCTGTTGATAAAAAAGAAATTGGTTATGTAGACTGTATTTCCAGTTTCATCTATCAGACAATTTCTTCTTAAATATATCATGGTGTGCTTTCATGTTTTGTTGCTGCTTTCTTTACCCATTAACTGGTTGTACATATATACCTTTTTTGTTGAATGTTTAGGTTGCCTGAACTAGATCCATAGCAGACCATAGTCTAAAGTTTAGGATGACTGAAGCTTTATGTCAAATCAAATGTATAAGCATTTACATTATATGATTGTTGGAGAATTTTACTCAAATCAATGTGTTAGAGGTGAGTAGGTAATTTTAGGTGCTAATGTGGGTTGGATTTTCAAATTCTGATGTGAAATTCCAAAACATAATAGGATGGGGGACTTAACATCCAACATCTGGTTGGAGAAATCCCGAAAAAACATACCCTTGGGGAACGAGAGTATGGTGAAGCTCAGTCCACTGATTCCCTTACTCTGTATCACCGTAAGGTTGTCAATGGTGCTGGAGTCTTGGGTATTTTAATGAACATTGAGGTCACATTCAGGAGAAAATGATGTAGGCATACACACACTGGTAGCTGAAAACTGGTTAACTTTGCAATTTATTATTCACCAGAATTCTCATTGAGGGACAAGCATCATGCATTGGCACTCATGTTAAGCAGCATATATAGTGATGCTGTTTTTCCTTTCCCTGGAGGTGTAGAGAAGTTTGAGACATAGTACATATGGTCTTCTGTACAGATGGTTTAAAGAAATTTTGTAAATGTAATTTCTAGATGTTAATGAAGGCGAGGCAAGACTTCAATTTTCTCCTTGGGACTTGAGAAATATGAATGATGATGTTTACCTAAGGAGAGCGTGACTTGGGTTGTTAAGTGAAAGTATAATATAGGGATGAAGTTTCTTATTGTTAACTTGTGAGTAGTTCCGACAAGTCTATTTTTGCATTGTTTGCACAACTAACCAACTCTTTGATCTGTTCCTGTTGTGTGATACATAGGCAATGTTTGGTGATCTGTGGTATTACTGCTTGCTTGAACTGTGCTTTTGATATACATTTGTATAGCTACTTGCAAATATGTGACAGTCGGTCGGGTACTAATAACTATTTGCAAACAACAAAATGTGTGCAATACTAATTTTTTGTTCAACAAACTGTAAAAACTCTAGAGCAACAGGCAGTAAAACACAATGAAATTCTCAAAATCAATTGCTCAAAATAACTCACTCTGCAATGCACATTCATTTTCTTTTGGATGGGAAATTATTTTAATGTAATTGTTGTCCTCTTTTAAGCTACAATAACTTGCTTAGATTTAGAAGCCACTATTTTCAGGGTGGTTTAAGATAATTTGTGCTCGAGATCTTATAATCCTTAGAATATAAAACTACTTTCTGGTTTTATTGCTAAGGTTTTATTGTAATATTTTGTCAAAATTTATATTGTATATTATCCTATTTAAGCTACGTTAACTTGTTTAGATTTAGAAGCCCTATTTTGATGATGGTTTAAGAGAATTTATGCACCATGAGATCTATAATTTTAAATAATTCTTAGAGGATCAAAAACTACTTAAAATAGTTTCAGTACTAAGGTTCCATTATGATGTTATATCAAAATTCTTATTTGGCACATTGTCTAATATGTAAATCACATGTGATGTGATTATGATTCATTGAAATTTATATTCATTGTATAATTCATTAATGGTCAAATCCTAACTCTTAAACAAGAGGATTACACTCACGCATCAAAAGAAGTATGCGTTATTACAATAAGCATGTAAAACATAAGTAATGAATTAAGAGAAGGTGAAAAGAATTCTTCGCCTTTGAAAGAATCGTATAAAAACTGAGAGAAAATATTAAAATAAATATGAAGTATGGGGAAAATTATTGTTTTTAGGATACTATCTTTAGGGTATGTTTGTTTTGAGATTCACCCGGATGGACGTAGGACTTTGCTATCACGCTCTACACAAGGTTGAGATTTAACATCCGGTTTTCAAATCTCAAACTCAATCTACACCTAAAAATACCTATTATTACTCTTTTCAAGACAATATACATAAAACCTATTATTATATCTATAATATCAATCATTTTCATACTCTAATTTGACATAAAGTAATATCATATCCTACCAAAATCCCAAAACAAACACATAGTTTTACTATTCATCAAGATTTCCACATTCCAGTATTTCAAAGTCATGACTTGCTACGCACACCTAAATCTCAAAACAAATATGAACTTGCAAAATTAAGACATTACCTTTACGAACTTACAAAAATAAGACACTATCTTTTATGATTGGCAAATTTAGGCCAAATTTTATTTGTTTGGTCAAATGAGTCGGGCTTTATTTGGTTCGCATTTTATAAAATTTGGTGTAAATTTGCCAAACGAAAAAGGCAGTTTGTAGTTTTGCAAGTTTGTAAAGATATTTTTGCGAGCCTGTAAAGACAGTATCTAATTTTTTCAAGCCAAAAAAGATTTTTGTCCTAATTTTCGAACACTTATAAGATATTGTCCTAATAAAACTATTTTTCCCATCCCTATATGTATCTAAGCCATAAATCAAAAGTAGATCCAACTCAAACTAGCAGCAAGATTAACAAAAAAACTAAAGAAATAAGAATAAGGGCTATGCTGATTCGGTGATGGTGTTCCTATTCTTATGTTTCATTTATTATTGAATCAATTCATATTTTTTTCCCTTCCTCCTGACCTGACAGTGGATCTGATTCCGCATCTGAATGAGGGAGGATACAGAGGAACCTTTTGGACCCGATGGAAATAATCTAGTTCGGGACCCTGTCCAAGGGTATTCTACCCATACCCAAAGAATTGTGTGTGTAAATACATACACATATTTGTCAACACCCAAAAGCCTTAAAAAGAAAAAAACTTCCATTTAATCATTATTTTACCATTCAAAACTGACTACTGCCTACATTTATATACCTAGCAAGGTATGACTTCTTCAATTAAAGTTTCACTGTCGAAAACTAATAAATCATTAAGTATGCAGGAAAATGGCAGCGAATTATTTATATGATGTTAGGTTCTCCCATTTTTAAATGCTGAAAAGTAAGGAAGGCCCTAACAGTTTTGACATCAAAGATAACTTAATTTTTATAATCTTAAAATATTTTTTGTTTTCACTTTCCTTATAAATAGATAGAGATGGTAAATATTTGGTACACTGGGATGGTCATGAATTTGTGTTGAACCATCTTAATGTGTTAAAGAAATTGAATCCGTTGTTCTAGAATAAGTGTATTAATGTTGATGCTGGACATTTATAACTCTTTTCTGTCCATTTTTTTTAAAATTTAATATGTGGTGTGATGGGTATATTTTTATTGAAAATGAACTGATTGATTTTTTTTCTTCAGACATTTGACTAGAGATTAATATGGTTCTGTTTTTTGGGCATTTACAAATAAGTTCAAAATAGTGATCATATTTGCAAATAGTTTATAACGATATCTGCATATTTTGTGGTTTAATTTATTTATTGAACACCTTGGCAAATCTCCTACATTGTGGAGATCATTTTATGTCTGTAGTAGCTTCAGTGGCTTGGCATGTTAGTTGTTTATAACTTTTCTTTAAAATAAAATTTGGTAAGGCCAAAATTTGTGGCAGGTTTTAATTCAACTGATATATATCTGATTTTCTGCAATGAAGACTCTTGACCTTCTTCAATTTGAAGAATGTGCTAGGTGCCTGAATTAGCCTTGGTGCTTTGGTATGCTTACCCACTTCTCATTATAATGAAATTGGGTATGCATATTTTGCCTCAGGTTTTAATTCAACTAATTTGTAACTAATATCCTACACCGAAAACTCTTCTCTTTGTTTTCCACCACTTGTTTTTTTAGAGAACGTTCTAGCATCTCTTTCTTCAACTTCCAACATGTTTTGTGTATTGTTTTTTTAGCAGAACGTTCTCTAAAAAAACAATACACAAAACATGTTGGAAGTTGAAGAAAGATATGCTAGAACATTCTCTAAAAATACACAAAACATGTCGGAAGTTGAAGAAAGAGATGCTAGAATTTTATCTAAAAATACACAAAACATGTTGGAAGTTGAAGAAAGAGATGCTAGAATGCTCTCTACAGGAAACAATGCACAAAACATGTTGGAAGTTGAAGAAAGAGATGGTAGAACGTTCTCTAAAAAAACAAGCGGTGGAAAACAAGGAGAAGAGTTTTCAGTGTAGGATATCAGTGCAGGAAACAAGTCTAGATTTTATATGTCTCATTTAAGGTAAGATTTTAGTTGATTTTGGTTTTTTACTACCCTAACAGGACATTAACTTTTAACAGGTGACGTTGTTGAGAGCTTTCTCTGTCCGATAAATTATATTCATGCTTTTAATATGTTTAGTACCTGTTCTTATTACCTATAACATATAGAATAGATTCTTATTCATAGTAGAAGATTTTGGAGCACCATGGTGATCATTTGGTTCAGTTTAATAAGAACAGTAGCTTTTTCAATGCATGTGGTCTATAAGCACTGGCCTTTGTTTGCTTTTAATTAGTTTCAAAGGTAATTTCGGTAGTAGTCACTTAACGTATGATTCGATTTCACACTTGTTATTAAGATGGTGTCAATGTTGTTAGGGTGTTCCTGTGTATAGTAGTTGTAACTACGCATTACCCCAGAACTATTGAACAATATAATCTCTTTCTTGATTACTTCCTTCTTTGTTATACTTGATCACGACAATTGTATTGATTTGTAATTTTTCGAAGGTTCTTTTCTGGTCTGTGTTGTCTGGAGGAGTGTTAAGATGTGGGATGCGGAAATCAATTCTAATTTCAACTAAATGCTTGTCTTCTTTCTCTCTCTCTCCCTCTCTTTTTTTTTTTTTTTTGGGGGGGGGGGCGGGGCAACAACAAGATTAGTTCAGTACTTAGTTCTTTGCAGTGTGGCTTAATATCTGTGAAACAAAAGAAATTGACGGTGTAACAGGGGTTTAATCGGATGTATTGTATGAAGTTGTTGATGTTGTTTTATCATGTTTTCACAGGTCCTTTTTGTATTTTTACATGGATGTGGTTTTCAATCGAAGGACAACAATTGAAGTGGAGTCTCTGTCAGTGCAGCAAATACCTGGCAATGAAGTCCTAGGTTTGGACCACAACATTCATAATGGAAAAAGCAGATAATTTTGCCTCAAGGCCATCATTTTTTTTTACCTTGATTTACTCGTCTATCTTATGGAATGATATCACCGGTGTCACTTTCAGTTTTCACTCATGTGTTTCACAGCCTGGATGTTATATGCCATACCAATACGTGTTAAAGACCCAGAGGGTGGTACACAAAACGAAATACGAACAGTGGAACAAAGAAATCGAACTGCTACCCTATTATGGAATATATAACCATCCGAGCAGCATGGCAGTTTGCTATCTGGGTGCAGATCTCACGTGTCAGGTTAGAAGTTCGAATCTTTCTCGTTTTCTGTCAAATTTGAGGTTTTCCTTCAATATATGTACTTTTCATGTATATAATTGGTCCGATGACTCGAATAGGGTTAATTTATATTTGCACTCCTGGTAAATAGATCTGAAAATGAAATCTCCGTAAGCAGCAATTGCATGGAAAAAGGCCAATTTTTCTTGGTCCCTTGAAAAAAGTACAATGATCAAAGACAAAACATGTCTGCCAAACTGGACATTATATTTGGTTGCCTAACAGACCCCTCTTCATGATTATGACCTCTAAAATACATCAAACCAGGGGGGGGGGGCAGGGGGGAATTCCATGTTATATAGAGTAAATTTGAAGAGTTGGGCCACAGGTGTAAATGAATTTAGTCAGCTCATGAGCTACTTGTGCTTTGACCAGAAAAAAAATTTGAGTTCAGCTCCAGCTTTTTGAGTAGTTATTGAGCTTGAGTTCGAGCTTGGTAATACTAGAGTTGTTAGGTTCGTGAGCTTAATTTAGTTCACATAATTTACTATTTTATAGTAGTATACAAGTTTGTGACTGAGGAATGTTCAAATTTTTATAGGACGGGTAGAAGCTATTGAGTCTGTCTTAGAGGCCGTTTAGATGTTCACTAAAATGTAAATGGGGATTGGTAATTGTGGTCATTTTGTAATGGGGTAAGGGGTTCGGGTATGGGTATCCTACTCTTTGATTTGATTGGGAGATGAATAATTTCTATTAGGAGCCATCTTAATCTATTATTATAAACAATAACATAAAAAATCAATTCAAGAATATTAGTAAGTAAATAATAGTATATTATTAATGTGATCTAAGAGATCTCAAGCTAAAAATACCTTATTAAAAAGATACGTACGACTGTTGACTGTTTGTCAAATCTTCTCATAGGAATGGACTTGATTAGAATGAGTGAAGAAGATGAAAGAATACGAGAGAAAGAATGAATAAAATATAAAAAGTAAAACGTGTACACTTTGAAGAGATTTTATTTGAATAATTTAAAATAAAAGATTGGGTGAATATTTTAATTTTTAAAAAATAAGAAAAATAAAAGGATAGAAGATTTGTTTTATTAATCTATGTTTTTTTTTGGGCATTTTAAAAAAAAAAAATTCTCTGTGGCGGCGACAAAGGTTTCATGTCATTGATGTATGGTGCACTCACTTAATAATTGAGATTGTTTATACTGAAAAGTTAAATCTAATTATACTGAAAAGTGAGAGTTGATTACGCTGAAAAATCTACATTATAATTAATTCATATTCAGTGTAAACTTTTAGTGCAGTCAAATCACAATTTTCAGTATAATAAAATTTAACTTTTCATTGTAAACAGTCTGGACTGTTGAGTGTATGCACTGTGCACTAGGTGCACATGGGACATACTCGTGGCGGCACCGCCTGCACACTTTCAAGACTGCCTCTAAATGTGATACTCCCTCCGTCCCACAGGAATTTGCACACTTTCCTTATTTGGATGTCCCACATAAATTTGCACACTACTAGAAAGAGAAACATTGATTTACGTGCACATTCACAAATCTATTCACATATTTACCAATATGACACTACTTTATATATAAAACAGATTTTTCTTAAAAAATGTGCCGTCCCGTAGGGTGCAAATTTCTACTGGACGGATGGAGTATTATTTATTACTCTTTATGTCCCTTTATAAGTTGTTCACAATTTTTGGGCACTAATATTGAGAAGGGTATAAAATATAGATACATGTGATGTGATGGAGAAAAGTGAAAAAATAATTTCTGAAAAAGATTATAATATTGAAAATAATAAGTGAATAATAATTTTTGAAAAAAGTAAAAAAATAAATGAACAACATATAGTGGAATGGACGAAAGTGACAAAATGAGTAATTTATAGTGGAACAGTGGGTGTTTTTTTTTGTGATAGTTGTAATGTAGTTAATTGTTTGATAGAGACAGATAATTCATTAAGAAAACATTTTCAATTGATTTAGCTTTCAACCCTTTTTTTTTTTTTTTTTGGGAAATTAGTTTATAATAAATTTATGAAATAATTTTAAATTAACAAATTTAGTTAAACGTACCAAAAATTTCATAAAATATATTAAAGTTTGGATCAATAATATTAATTATATTGACTTCAATTTTTGATACCTATAATAAAATTTTTAGGGATTAAATTTTTTGCAGTCCCGTACCTTTACTCGGTTTTGAAATTGGTCCCGTTGATTTTTTGAAATTGGTCCTGTAAGTTGTCCAAAATTTTGAAAAAGGTCCTTCAAACTGAGACATAGTCCCGTAACTTTATCCGATTTTGAAATTGGTCCCGTTAGTTTTAATTTTTTGAAATTGGTCCTTTGTCACTATCCAATTGTATAACAACTTAAAGGACCAATTTCAAAAAGTCAAAACTAACGGGACCAATTTAAAAAACGGGTAAAGTTAAGGGACTATGTCTTAGTTAGAAGGACTTTTTTCAAAATTTTGGACAACTTACAGGACCAATTTAAAAAAGTCAAAACTAATGGGACCAATTTCAAAATCGGGTAAAGTTACGGGACTACAAAAAATTTAATCCCAAATTTTTAATACTCCTAATTAGATTTATGATACTTAAAAACTATTTTATGTTAAAATTATGAATAATCATTTTCATATAAAATTTACTCTTCAATTTTTGGTACAGTAAAGTTGTAAATATATGCACACAACTTCAAAGCAAAATTTGTTGTAGTGTATTATTTATTCTGCATAATCAAATTAAAATATATGTTTTTAGGCACTATATGAGAAAATAGAAGGCCAGAGGGATACCAAATCGATTGCGTTCTTCTTCCTTCATAAATTAATTTCTAGTTTAGTATTACGAAGGGCTCATATATTATTTGAAGTATTGTTTGTCTTTTAATTTTTAATTCAAATAATTAATGTACAAGGTTCTCCATCCACTGTTCACCAAAAGGCAAACACATTGGTTTTTCTCATAAATTATCTCGATCAAGGCCTATAAATTAATATAGGGTAGGTCTATTGTAAATTCGAGTTCATATGAATTTGTATTACTATTATATTTAACAATCATAGCTGTCATATATATATATATATATATATATATATGTATATATATATTATTACTGTTATAAAAATATACTTGTAATTTTTAACAGTGATAGTCTACATGCATAACAGTGATAATTGATAAATTTGAGTTCACTCTTCATCTCCGTTCTTCAAGGATTATGGTCAAGAATTTCATGGGGCATGTCAAATTACCTTCGGGGCATGTCAAATCACCTATTTGAATTTACATCAAGATTTCGAGACCAAGTTGCAGCTGTCATATGTCTTTACAATAGGTCTCGAGGGGACATTTATAAGCACCGAAAATTTATTAAATTTAACGGTGTTATATATTATGTAAATCACAATTTTGGAGATAAAATATACAATAATATCTCAAAGATTTGTGAATATCTTTTCCTTATTCTCCGATTTAAGAATATCACTTTCTTGTTTTTCAAGTCATTAATATCTTATAAATAAGAGATTTAGAATGGAGTTTTAATAGATCAGATGGAATAAGTCACCACGACCCCATCTACTCCCTACTACCAAATTGTAGGTCAAATCCTGAATAAGTCGTAAAGACCCGGGTACCACAAATCAAACTCTTGTCCTTGGAGATAGGAATCAAGAGATTCACGAGAGTTGTAACCCGTATCTTTTTAATAAAAATATGTTTACCATATTTTTTCTCGCCTTTTATGTATTTATTTATTGGTGTTGAAATTATTGGTTTACAGGTACATACTTAAAAAACTGGTATTATCTACTTTTTGTATAACGTCGGTCTACTGAAACTTCGATCTCTTGTAGAGAGCAAAGTTTTTTTTTTTTTTTTTTGGGTGACTTGAACCTGTTTGGATTCTTATGTTAGATAATGTATTCCATCATTTACATTTAGTAACAATGTTGATGGTTTGTTGTTTGAAAATCTTATTTTGGAAATTGTAATTTCTCATTTTCACTTTAATAATTTTCAGTAGATTAATTAAATAACATATATTTAGAATGATGGAATAACTAAGGAACCTAGACTTTATAATAAAAAACCTACTGCTGCACTATAAATAATATAGGTGGGCTGTTACAATAGCTTATAATTCACAACACTATCTAATGTTGATGCAGTAATGAAACTAACATAGCTATTACAACAAATGTCACTATATTGCCAATTAACAAAGTGGGCAATGTTATCTGATATGTGCTCTTGTGACTCTTTGTTTGCACCCTAGTATTGTATTCTTGATTATCATTGATAGGACTTGAGATGTCTCCATGGCCTGATGGACTTGGATCACCTTCCATTGGACTGCACCAGTGTGAGAAACCATGCTGGCGGCAAAAGTAGAACAATGATCCGAGATTTTTTAGAGATTCGGAAACAAAAATTGATGTTGGATTGTTGCATGCACGGCAAAATGACCGGCTGTACCTGATATATGTACCAGTGTTTGAGTGGGAGCTGGATTGTGCCATTCTTCCCCTAGCCCCAATTTCTATTTGCTGAAAACAAAGATTGTGTTTTTGCAACAATAGTGTTGTACTATGAAAAATTTTAAGTTTGTTGTAAGACCCTCACTATTTGAACTTTATATAGGAATTTTAGTGTATTTCACATTTGTTTGTTGCAAACGGTTACTTCCTGTGCTATCCATAAAGCTGCAATGTTTCAAAGAGTTTTTTTACTTCTAGTGCAACGGTTATGTATACAGGTTTTGGTGTCCAAGAGTTATTTGATAGTTAATTTTGGAAGCTGGGTCAAATGTATTATAATGTATTCTATTTGTTTGGTAAACGGACCCAATTATAGAGAGTGATTCTGGCCCAAATGTTTTTCTATAATTACATTTACCTTAAATACTAATTCCAGTATTTTATACATCAAATGATTTAAATAAACATTATATTATATTTCTAAATTGTTTTGCGGGGCCTACTCCCCAATTATTTTGTGCAAGGGTCATCTGTGCAAGACCAACATGTGCAATGTGCAAAAAGGCCCACCTGTGCAATACCCATTACGTGCAAGGCCCCAATGGTGCAACTTAGGTGTGTAAGGTCCTGGACAAACTTAGCCCTCTTCAATTTTTTTTAAAATTATTTTGTGCAAGACCCACTTTGTGCAAAGCCCAACTGTACAAGCCCCTTTTCTTTTAATTGGGAAAATTTAAAGAAATTATAGGCCCAGTTGGACAAATTATTGTGTAATACATTTTTTATGTGAGATGTGTATATCCACATTTTTTTGTCAAATTAAACAAAACTAGGTCTCTTCATTTTTTTAGGTATTAATAATGCCCATTTTACTACCCTACATAATAATTAATTTATGCAAGGCCCATTCGTGCAAGCCCCAGTGTGTGCATGCCCAGTTTTTTTTTTGAAACTGTGCAAGACCCCTCTTGTGCAAGGCCCAACTGTGCAAGACTCCCATTGTGCAAGACCCAATCGTTCAAATAACAAAAACTTGGGCTTATTTAAAATTGGGCAAATTCTAAGAAATTAGAAGCCCAACTCTTTATATTTTTTTATCTTTTAAATTTTTGGAAATGGGGCAGCAATATTGTGTAATACTCATCAATATTGTGCAAGGCCCCCATTATCTTTTAAATATTTTGAAATTATACATTTTTTTTATGTGAGATGTTTATATGCACATTTTTTTGTCAAATTTAACAAACCTAAGTCTCGTCATTTTTTCTTTTTTAGATATTAAAAAAACCCAATTTACTACACTATATATATAAAAAAAATTGTGCAAGGCCCATTCGTGAAAGCCCATCCTTTTTTTTTGAATCTGTGCAAGACCCCCTTGTGCAAGACCCATTCGTGCAAATAGCAAAATCTTGGGCTTATTTAAAATTGGCTAAATTCTAAGAAATTAGAAGCCCAGCTGTTTTTATTTTAAATTTTTTTATTTTTCGAAAACTTGGCAATTTTTTTTTTAAAAAATTGGTCAAATGATTGTGTAATACATTATTTTGCACAAATTTATATCCACAATTTTTTGGCAAATTTAACAAAACTAGGCATCTTCACTTTTTCTTTTCTAAAAAATAAAAAGGCCCAATTTACTACACTACATTAAATTTCTGCAAGGCCAATACTCTGGCCCAGAGTTAAATTTGGCCCATCCAAAACACATCAACTACCTATCATAAAAACGAAAATAGTTTACCAACTTTGCATAGCTTACAAATTTATATTACAAAATAGATATGCAACTGCTCTAGATAGATTCTTCCATTACAACCAAAATATGTATACTACATAAGCCTAAAACTAACAACAGTAATACCAAAACAAAAACAATTACATAAACAGCACACATTAAACTATAATTATAGTACCAAACAAACTAATGCAACATCTAGCTTGATCTCACAAACTAATGCAGCCTCAAGCTTTCAATACAGTACTCCTTCACCAACGTTTCGGGCCTCATGCTCTCCAAGTATGTGAGACGGCAAGTACTTGATCGCATATTAAATATAACAAAAGTTCCAACTGGATAAAACTGACATAGTATTTCATCGTCATTCTCATCTGTCGACATTAAAGGATTCAGAGTGTAACAAATATTACATTGAGATAATCTCGGGCTCAAAGCAATTGTTATGGATCTCCACGAGTCCTGTTTTGATATGTCATCCAAGATCCACAAGTTGAACATGTTCCAATCACTAAACTGTGTAGAGAAAAGAACCATTTTCATATCATCCAAAACCTAAGGCTAAAATCCTTCTTAACTCCACAATTTGGGGGAATCATAATTCTTTTATAATCTCTGGTGTCAAGATCAAATGACCCAATGAATTGATCTCCACTGCTCAATACAACCCAATTTAAACATTCAGAAACAAAAACCCCTGTATTTCTAAGGGAGAGTCAAATGGGAAATCAGGGATATGCATCCATTCATCTAAATTAGATGAATACAATCTAACACCATTATAGAAAGGGATTATAGTTTTATAAGCCCAATAAGTTGACACCAATTTGATTTTGGTTTCAATTAATTGCTAATTTTGATTTTGGTCCTATAAATGTAAAAATATTTTGAAATTAGTCCTATTACCTGTGATAGCAGGTTGCACATCCGATCAATGATTATATAGTTATTTGTTTGACTTTTTACTACAAGTGACATTGATAATTGAGTCTTAATATCTGAGAGGCAATATTTATTTAAATAATTTCTTATAATTATTTTTAAAAAATTTCAAAATATAAAAAATTGTTAAAAAAATCAGAATATTTTCAAATTAGACCAGGTTTTAAAAGTTAACCCGACAACCTGTGCTTTGTTAATAATAATAATATAAAAATAAAATAATCTCAATATTAATCAAGAATTATTTTTAGAAATTTACTATTTATATTTAAATTTTTTAAATTTATAAAAAATACTAATTTCAAATAAAATAAATATAATACAAATAAGCTATAGAAAAATATTTAGTTGATTTAAAAAATCAAATAAATTAAAAAATGTTAAACAAATAAATAATAAAAGAATTAACTTAATATATTTTATTATTTATTGGTTTGTTTGTTTAACATTTATTTATTTATTTATTTATTAAGTTAATTTATAAACAATACTAAATTAATAAATTTAATAACTTAATTTAAAAATGTTAAACAAATAAATAATAAAAGAATTAACTTAATAAATAATACTAAAAATAAATAAATTATTAGCAATAATTATTGATTAATAAATAATACTAAAAATAAATAAATAAGCAAAGAATTAACTTAATATATTTTATTATTTATTTAGTTGAGGAGGAGAATTATAAGATGAAAAGAGAGTAATAAAATATAATAATTATATATTATCTTATTTAGAAAAATAATATTATATATTTTTAATCTCTTTAACCATATTATAATTACTATATATTTTCAATTAAAAAAATTCTTCTTCCGATTAAAAAAATTCTAAACTAAGCACTAACTAATGTGTCATCAAAGAAAGATGTACCCACATGAGTTTTTAGTTATTTATGAATTAAATATAACTTTTCAAATGTAAACAAATCTGATTTTTACAATTATACCCAATCTGTATTTATATATTTTTTAAAATCTATTCTCATTTACTTTATAAAAAAATATTATTTTATTATTATCTCCAAAAATAATTATTTTATTTATAAATGAATTTTATATTTTTTATAATTTTTTTTTAAAGTCACGTTCATTTCGTTAAGAATAAAATTATTGTCCGGAAGGAGTAATATATTCTCTTTGTTTAGTATTTTTTATCAATTTCAAAATTTTAAATATAAATAGTAAATTTCTAAAAACAGTTCTTGATTAATATTGAGATTATTTTATTTATATATTATTATTAACAAAGCACATGTTGCCGGTTTAATTTTTAGAACATGATCTAATTTGAAAATATTCTGAATTTTTTTTAACAATTTTTGATAATTTGAATTTTTTAAAAATAATTATAAGAAATTATTTAAATAAATATTGCCCATCAGACATTAAGATTCAATCATCAATGCAACTTGTAATAAAAAGTCAAACAAAGAACTATATAATCACTGACCTGCTATTACAGGTAATGAGACCAATTTCAAAATATTTTTAAATTTATAGGACCAAAATCAAAATGAGCAATTGATTGGGACCAAAATCAAATTGGTGTCAACTTATTGGACTTATAAAACTATAATCCCTTATAGAAATTGTCATTGCGGAATACTGAGACTTTAAGCACCATCAAATCACCATTTCTTAGGTTACTACCCATGCCAAAAAACACAGATGCTCTTTCACATGAAGCAGGAAATTGAATATAACAAAATGGAAGGTCACATTTTTACCAGTGGTGGGGTTATGGATGAACAATCTGTCTGCCCAAATTGTCATTAGAGCTAGCCCCCTCCATGAAACCATCACCTCTTTTGGATCTGTAATATCATACCATATTTTGCAGTTTTTCACAATGTCGAGTTTCGGTTCCTCTAATCCAACGAAAAATTGTCAAACTCTGCTCCCCTCAACATCACCATTTGTAGTTGCCTTCTCATTTGGGCTTCATGAAGATTGAAAAAGCTCTTACTTGAAAATATATCTCTGAACCTCCTGCACTCACATATCAAGCCACCAAGAAGGCTGTCTCAAAGTCTTGAGAAAATGGCTTCCACAACATCATCTGATATTTGGTGAAGAATCCTTCGCTTAAATAAATAATTTGCCCATCTTGTTTCCCTTGAAATATCCATAAAATGCCGTCTTTTACTGTATCACTCTCTTTTATCGGAATGTGGGTGTGTATCTATCTATTTTGAAGAATTTGTGTGTCTCCTTCTTTCTGCTCTAAGAATTACGAGTGTTTTTTTAGTTTATCATTAAAAATGTCTAATCAATGTTAATCAATCAGTTTTCTTATTAATGCGGTATTTAAAAAGCCAAAAACTTTCACTCTAAACTGCCTTTCTTATTGGTTGGTTTGGACACTTTCTTATTTTAATAAAATTGTAATAACACAAATGGCGGGTAACAATTAGTTATTTGACATTACCCAGTTTTTTTGGCATTAAATAATGTTTAATGTATATCTGGGAAATACTAAATATTTTGTTAATTACTTAGTATGATCAATTTAAAAAAAATTATTAAATGTTTATGAAGTTAATTAATAAAAAAGAAATCCACATAGGCCGTCTACATAGTTATTTATTTGTATAATAACACGTCCATAAAACTTAATTTGATCAATTACATTTAGTATATTTATTTAAAACTTAAATAATACCCAATTCCATATGAATTTGCACACTTTCCTTATTTGGACATCCTACACAAATATGTACACTACTACAAAAAGAAATATTGGTTTGGGTGCACATGTGGCAAATCTATATGCATATTTTACTATATACCAAAATTTTATATATAAAATACTTTTTTCTACAAAATGTGTCATATTGTGTGGTGCAAATTCCTACGGAACGAAATGAGTAATAATTTTGTTGCAAATATAATCACGAATTTTTCAATTTTGCATTTTAAGCTAAACTTTTGAATTTTTTTAAAAAAAGCTTCAAGTTAACTTATTTTTGCAATTAAAAATTACGGGTAGATTTGCTTCTACCCGAAGTCTATGTGGTGCCTACGTGGCAATTGACCATAAAAAACTTAAATTACATGAAAAAAGGTTATAATCTTAATTGCAATTTAAATCATGACATTTTATAAATTGCATTTTAAACTAAATTTTTGGATCATGTTAAAAATAAAACTTTAATTTATTTTTTTCAATTAATGATTACAAATTGAAATGTTCTGATTAAGCTAAACTTTGGAATTTTAAACCTACTCGAAAAGGGGAATACAGTGAGTTGTCAGCTGGAAATTATTGTGCTCGGTTCGTATGCACATTCAGATTAGGCATTTTGCGCAATCTGGGCCTTGTGCAATTGGGCCGTGTGCAATCTGGACCTTGTAAAAAGGAAAACATAATAATCTGAATGTAGGTTTACCAGCTGACAACTCACTGTATTTCCCTTTTCGAGTAGGTTTACTAGCAGGCCAATAAAATCAACTGTAGAAGGAGCTTGCTGAAGACATTCCTCAGATACAGGTTCCACCAATGGAATTTTCAAGAAACAATGTGTAGGCATCTCTTATATATCTCACGGAGCTTGCTGTCAACATACTTCACATGTGATATTACGAAAAAAATTATCGCAAACATACTAAGAATATAAAGAAATAATATTATTACAGACATTTGATTTGTCAAGAATATTACCACAACCAAAGATTGCTTCAAATGATGATCCACTATCCCCCCTTCCCCTTGGACGCATTGAGTTGTAGAATTTCCATTCGTACTTACACACATTAAACTGGGTCCAATAATTTCTTAAACCTCTTAAGCCTGAACTTCCAGCACCAACCAAAATAGAAAAAAAAACAAAAATTCCTTATTTATTAACTCTTCTAACCGATTGTCAATTAGTGATTGCAAGGCGCCACAGTTGTTAACACCACCATCTTTAATAGTTTTGCACAGAATTACAATTTAAATATTATTAAACATTAAATTCATTTTGCATGCACACAAATATGATAAAAATTTAATTATTATTACCCAACAACTTGCTGTAAAAATCTGTATATATTTTGAAGAGGGCACATCCACTCAATACACATCTTGAACACGATCTGACCATCCATCTATAACCTAATATAAAAAAATTCATAACTCAATTCACAATATATTAACGACATTGTGCACATTAAATTTATTTTGCAAAAACTTACAGCATCTGATAATCTCTCATGATGAAGCACATCAATTATGCCCTGAAGAGTTACAACAACCAGAGGTTGCTCACCATCCCAAATCAAATGCCTTGAAAAAAAACATTAAACTTAAGTATTTTTATAAATCCATACATAGTTATACTAATTACAAGAAAATGTACAAAGTGACATACCTAGGACCACGTGTGGGTAGTAGTTGCTCTAAATAATCTAGAACCTCCTTAGCTGTTTTTTTTTTTTTTTTACAGCAATACAAGATATATCCAACCTATGCAAGGGCTTGTTTTGTATCCTTTTTTGTGTGTCAAATTTTCAAAATTCTATTCTTCAATGCACACAACTCCGTCATGTCTCTTTGTTAGCTCATTAGTTGGAAGTTGGGAGTTAGCTTTACACCATTTCTATCTTCATTTTCAGTACGTTCTTTGACCCTCTTAGTTAGGGTGCTTGGCTCTGGATATTTTGATTGCTTGTTAACCTTTGCACATGGTATTATCTCTAATTCATTATTTCCTTCGCAATGTTGAACTGGCTCAATCTCTAAATTAACGACCTCTACAATGTTTTGTTCTATTTTTTTTCTGCTGAGGCTCTATTAAATTGCAAGTCACTGTGAGAGCTACCCATTTTTTTTGGCTTCTATCTCAACTTCAATTTCTTCCTTCTCCTTTCCTCCACTATGCACATAGTCTCAGGACTGGTCTTTATCCATTTATTCAAGTTCTTTCCTTCATTCCATTTGTGCTCGTGTTTGCCTGTCACTTTTAATGTATTGCACATTCTCAGCAATCATTTTCTTCATGTACTCATTCATCTTCTTCAAGTCTTCATTCTCTCTTTCTAGATGATGTATCTTCAGAACTGCATCAAGTAGGTCCAGGTTCCGTTGGTCAGAATATATCTGAGTTGCACTTGGAACTGAAAGCTCACCAACTTTGACATGTAATTCTTCACTGTGCAACTTCATTTGGAGCAACTCATCTTCCTTCATCTTCATTTTTGTATGAAAGTGATCTCTTGCAGTGCTGAGTTGAAGCTTTATTTTAACAACTTCAGATTGAAGTTTCTCATTTGCATCATCCTTCATCTTCATTAGCAATTACATTTCCAACATCTTCTCGTCTTTCATCTTCATTTCCACTTCATACTTTTCTTTAGCACTATCAAGATCACGTCTTCCGCTTTCCAAATCAGCTGCAAGGTTCACACGAACATTGTACAACTCCTTTGTTACAGCTTCACCTTCGGTACCCTTTTCAATTTTATCATCATCCTCTGAAACGAAACCATCTAGGCTCAGAGGCGGACCACTGTTATCATTGTTGGAGTATTGACATGCAATATTCCTTATAATGTTGGTTGTTTCCTTTTCAAATTGGGACAGTCCAAGGCAAAAACAAGGAGCAATATCTTTAGGTGATTTCAACAAGTCTTGTTGGTTACCACTTGTTCGACTTGGGGCTGTGCCTGAACAAACATCTGCAAATTTGGAAAATAATGTCAAGAGATATGTTTAAAAATATTACTTCCAGAAAATTTTATTAATTTAACAAAGTAATTTCTAAACTGCAATCATCTTACAAACATAATTGTTTGTCCCCTCTATCCTCTCATATTCTGCAGCTATTTTAGCCCCTGATGCCATAGGTATGAAACTGCTACTGGGCATCCAATCTTCTCTTACATTTTTACGACTTGATGGGCCAGGCTGGAATCTGTTCTCTTCCTCTTCATTTGTCACTGGTGTTGACTCATGTCTCCTTCTTGTTGGAGTGACGAAGCTCTTTTTACAATCTTTATGAATTTTAACTTTTTTCTTTTTCAGCTGTTGTGAACTTTTACCACTAGCAGTCTTTGGGATAAACTCTTCCTTCTCATCTTCACTGTGTCCCATATCTGAACAATATGTTTTAAACGTTGTGCTGATTTCATCATCTATCTCTGTTTGTCTAAAAACCTCTATCAAACGCATACGTTCATCCTCTGTTGAAGTGGATTTCAACACTTTCTTGTCTACCTTAAATCACCCCGAAAAAATCTTGGTACATAATTTAAAATATTAATTTATATGAGATATTGGTAATAAACTTACACTATCCAACTCTCCAAGCCTAATAGACGAAATTGCAGAATGAAATTTACCCATCTCTCACTTCATAAAACGAGGAAAATAGTCTCCATTTGATTTCAAAATATTTGTATGTTCATAAAGTCAGTACTGCATTTTCAGAGATATAAATTAAATTAATTATTCATAAAAATGGGTTACTAATAAATATATGATACACTGCAAGGCAATAACGTGAGTATTAGAGCACATCCTCCAGACTTTATAGTCATACTTGATAGCAACTGTGATCGAAGCATATCAACCACAAATTCAGCCCAATCGTAGCTGCAAACTTGAACACTGTGTTTGTCATTCCTCTCTATTGCCCTTTTAATTTTGTCCAGTATATGTGGTTTATATAACATAAACTGGACATTCCTATTTGTAATTAGGTCCCTAAAGCAGCGTTTAACCCAGTTTGGAATCATATGACCCTCAGTTCTCAAGGTGATGCTTCTAGACCCACAACTAATCCCAAATATAAGCTTTGCATCCATTCCAATTAGAGACAAATAATTACCGCCTATTACAAAATCACCAGTTTTCTTGTCAAAGGCCCTAAAAATTTTCCTAATGACATCCTCTTATTTATAACACATTTTCATCAGCTCCTCATGCTTCCTAACATACACAGCTTCAAACAAAAACCAAAATGGTGTCATCTTAATTACTTTCATGTGGTTATCCCCAAATCTCACAGTGTTAATCTCCTTTATAGCAGTTTTGAGATTTGAACGATAATAAGTTTCATTTTTAACAACCTCAAGATCACCTAAAAATAAAAATTTAGTTAGATAGCTATAAATGTAAATTATTCTATAAGCTAAAACCAATAATTTTCTAATAAACAAGTAGTATTACCAAAAGGATTGTTTGGTCTAAGAACCAGACTTTTCCCTTCACTCCCTTTGTATGTCATTTCATCGCATAAATCACCATGATTATCTATTCTCTTCTTTCCTTTTATGTTAGCATACTCTGCTATTGAAGAAAGTACAAACACTAAATATTAATATTATACAATTAATAAAACTCTATTAAAACATAACCTCATACCACTTAAAGAAAATTAAATTAAAATAATATGATTACCTTCTGCAATTATCTTCCTTTTCCTATCCTTTACCCTCTCATTTCCCTTCGCTGGCACGTCCCGATACGTGTTTTCACAATCCGAATCTAAAACTATGTTGAAGTTAGTTTCAAACACTTTTGAGGTAATTATAAATACAATGTGTTGAAGCTGATACTATAAATAACTAAGTACCTTCATGTCATTTTCTATTTCGATCTATATCAATGCGTCTAGTTCAAACAACACAAGGGGTAGGTTGATAGTCTGAATCAATTTCAATTCTTCTACGGGGAAAGTTTTTATCACGTACTGGAAAAAACATTAGTTTATGATATTTAGTTCTTTAAAATTATGATTGCATTTTAAAATCATTAAATTATTGAATGATGAAATAATTAACATACCTCATTTCATTGGTGAAAATTCCTTCATTTTAACAAGAGTTCTTGTATTATATATTTTCCTGTGCATATTCACACCCACTTCAGCCACTACATTGACCATGCATATTAAGATTATGAACTACAATTTAAAATTATACTAAAAAAAAAATTGAAAATGGCAGAATAACTAACCATTTTTTGAGACAAGCTTTTGTTAACATCAATACCCCTAGTTCCAGTATATGGCTTCCTATGTGACTTATGACTTTTATGATCTAAATTCCAAAACACCATACATTCAGATTAATTAAACTATTGCAAATTATGATAACTAAGAAGAAATAATCATATACATTCACCTTTAAATTCATCATCATCTTCTTCATATCTCCTACTGGGATTTTTGTTTGGATTTTTCTCTGTAAAGAAATGTTTCTTGTTGTAATGATAATCTATATTTGTCATTAATGTAAAAAACATAGTTCTGCGAATTACCTCGGTGCTTGAGAATAGAATCTTGACCATCCTTAATTCTACCACGTAACTGATGCTTAGTATGTGACCTAGGGCTTTCATATTCTACAAATGCAATACAATCAAAGAAATTGTTTCAAGTCTAAATCTTTATATATCCACATAATATTTCATGATTAATATTTCTCTTAAATTAGAATTATACCTTGAACCCTAATATCAGTACCATACATTCCACTCTGTTGAGGATGTTTTTTTGGAGTACTCTTATCTATTTTTCATCCAAAAGGTATTAAAATCATAAATTTGTTTGTTGAAAATGTATTCTTAGAAACAAAATATAAAAGATTGAAATATTTACTAAACTGGTGGCAGGTAATTCATCATCGTCATCGTGAAGATTTGATTTCATCCTCCTTGTATATCTTCCATTCCTTGTCATTATCGATTCTTCTTAACAAGTAATTTTTTTTTTTATGAAAACATAATCAAACCACTTTTATTTATGTAGCTATACGATAACTAATACAATTTATGGTCACTTACTCAATTTTCTCCCTTCGACGATGGAGAACAAACTCTCCAATGTATTTGAAAAAGAGAGCTTTCCAAAAATCGGGAGGAGGGGTGGAGAACACTACAAGTGTTTTGGAATTGATACTGGATTTGTAATTTGAAATGCTCAAAATGTCATTGAAATTACACCAAATGAACTTGAAATTGGTGGATCATACCTCTCTGAAATCTGCAAAACTAATGGGTTAACAGATTACCTTCAGGTTAATAGAGATATTGGATTTGATGGAAGAAATTGGCGGCGTTGTGCTTGCTTTACCAAGGGAAGCAGTGGGGGTGGGTTTAGAGCTGGAGGAGGAGGGTGGTTTCAAAATATTATGGAGGGTGGAAGGGGGTAGTATGTGGGCCCAATTGACCATTCTTAGATTTTTAAAAAGTAGCTGACCATTTTGTTAATAGAAGTGTTATAATAGACCATTTTGTAACCAACCCTAAGATATACCCTACATAGTTTACTTACAAATTACTCACCTAGAAATCACACTAATCTAATATAATTCAGTTTGTTGGTCCCTTAAAGTGGTCAAGGTCTAGAGGGGGGGGGGGGAGGGCGGGTGAATAGACCTTGAGTCCAAAATCAGATTTTTCAAACTTTTCAAAATGATGGATTCTAGAACCTTACAGTAGCCCTTTTTCAAGTTTAAAATAACAAGTCTACAAGAGTTTTATAAACTGAACCACAAAGGTTACAGCTGTGGACTAGCAAGTCTACAGCTGCAGAGTTCAAAACTTTGCAAAAAATAAACAATCACTTGTAGACAAAATATCAGAGTAATTCTCACAATTGAAAATATATTGAAAATACTTCAATGTGCAGCGGAATAAAGTGAGTGTTAATGAAAAACAATATAAACTCAACTTAACAGCAGAGTGACTTAGAGAAGTCTATAGCTGTAGAGTCAGTTTCTGTGAAAAACACAAGGTTTTATGCACTTCAGGTTTCGAAAGCAATGATGAATGTAACAAAATAAATGAATATGCAGGACAAGAATTTAAATAACAGAAAGTAAATAGACCAGGTTTTATAGTGGTTCAGTGTCTATAAAGAGATAACCTACATCCACTATTACACCACTCAGGTGCCAAATTCACTAAGAAGTGATCACAAAGATCTTTACAAGTAGTTCCCCCTTAGAACTAGGTTCACTCAGATTCTTATTCTAAAAAGAGAATAAACTACCCTATTCACTCAGAATATAACTCACAAAGAGTTTTACAAAACCTCACAAAGAGATATCTACACAAAGTAGAAATATAAAGAGGGTGAGGGAACAACAACAAAGGTGTGATTCTTACTAAGAAAATTCTAACCAACTATCCTATGAATCACAAAGAATAAAACAAGGAAAGCTCTCTCAGAATATGCTGGCTGTAGACTTGCTTAGGTTGAATGCTTGTATGCACAGGGTTGTTGTTGTTGCTTCCTCTGAGGACATCTTCTATTTATAGATGGAGTGGTGTGACTTATCCGTTGGGAATTTCAAATTTGAAATTCAGATAAGGCTCCTCTCTCTCTATTGGCATGTGTGAAGTGGTCATCATCCTTCACACAGGATAGTACTGATTGTACTATGTCCTTTCTTCAGAATTCTGGCCTCTTTGTAACTATCTTCATTATCCTCCAGAATTAAGAAGAATCCTCCACTTTAAGTACAGTTTAGTGATTGCTTGAGAGCTACACTAATAGTGCTTAAAGGTCTTCATTTTCTTCAAATAACCTGACTTGTACCATCCCTTCAAACGGTTCTTTGCAGCTGTAGAGTCCTGTCAATATAAAAAATCGGCTGTAGAGAAACCTTACAGCTGTAGGGTCATGTCTAGTTGTAGATTGATCAAATACACAGCTGCAGACTTCACTTACAACTATATGTTTCAAACACCAATTTCCTTAATACAAGTGTTAGATCAATTCAAATACATTGTTTTGCACACATCTAAATCTAAACAAAGGTACTAACAATTTCCCCCTATTTTGATGTTGGCAAAACAAACAACAAAACAAGTAACAAAGACAACAAGAAATTGCCTTAGAAACAAAATAAACACAACAAGAAACAGAACAAAGGAACAAAACAAAGCACAAAGCTGCATAAAATAAAAAGGGTTCAAGATACAGCTTACAATCATTAATTAGACTAAAAACTAAATAGTTTTAGTGTTTAATCTAGAGTAGGGTCTTCATCTTCTCCTGTGCTTGGGATGTGCATCTTTCTCTTCATCAATTTCTTCATCAGAATCTTCATCTTGGGCCTTCAGAATTCCTTGCTCCACAAGCTTCATGTTTTTCTCATCCTCTTCAAAATATTTCATCAACATTTGGAGTTCATAGGATTCCATCTCTTCTTCTTCTTTCTTTGACTTAAATACCCTCTTAGGCAATGGAGTTCTTCTGATCTTTCCACCAAGGAGCCTAGCATTATCTCCTTTGTAAAGTGATCCATCAGCCTTCAGGTCTTTGAATTTCTGGAACCTATCCTTCTTAAGCTTGATCTTCTTAATCACAGTGTGCCTGTTGCAAATGCTTCAATATTCTTTCCACAAATTGTCAAATTCAGCTTTCATTCGATTGATCCTTTCCTCAGAATCTTCAGTGGGAACCATACTCAATGGTTGAACATTTAAAGGTTGAGCAGTCACAACTGCTGTAGATTCCTCAGAAATTTTCTCCTCTTGTCTTTCTTTCCTTTCTTTCTCTTCCTTCTCTCTCTTGATTCCTTCACAGTTTGTTCCCAGTAACTAAAAGGTTTTTTAGTATGAGCTGTAGGTTTCTTCTGAGCTGTAGACTTAGGTAACTGAATAACCTTTCCTTCTTTAGAACTTCCCTTAGTTTCCTTTGATTGAAATCTTTCTTCTGTCTGTTCACCCACACCTATAGATAAGGACTTTGCAGCTTCTAATTCTTTCTCCCAAGCTTTTCCAATATCCTTTACATTCTCAAGGATATTCTCTGTTGCTTGTTCTCCTTCTTTATATCTTTTTCAATATTGCTTTCCCCCTTTTTGCCAACATCAATGTGTGACAAAATGGTGTTAAGCTTATCCATTAAATCCTTCTTCAAAGAATCATTTTCAGTAATCATCCTTGTCATTTCTTTCTTCATACCTTTCACTTCCACTTTCAGATCAAAAGAGTCATTCTTCATCAAGGTAATATCTGACTGTAGATTACTTATTTCTCTTGACTTTTGGCTGCTTTCTTTTCTGATTCCTTCATTTTGAGCCAATAAGCTGTCCACAACAGCTTTGAAGTTTTTCTCAAGAACCTTCTTCTCTTTTGAGCCTCTCTCCTCAAATTTCTTTACAAGGTCTTCCATACCTTTTCTGACATTATGAGAGATTATAGCATCAGGAACTTGCTTGACTTGCTTCAAAATTTCAGCCTCAATGCTCTTAAAAGATTCTTCCAATTCTTCAGATGTGAGACAATTTCTTTATGTGTCATCTGAGGATTTGTATCACTGTCTTCTTCCTCAGAATCTCCTTCTCTGATTACTAACTCTTTTCCCTTCACAACTTTTTGAGCTTTAGAAGACACCAACTCTACAGCTGTAGAGTCTTCAGTAGATGCCTTCCTCTTGCTAGGAGTTAAGATCACCTCAGTAGAAAATTCAGCAATATAATCATCTATATTTTCTCTTTCAAGTGTTGAGTAACTCTGCAGTGGGGGAGTTCCATGTCTGTAGATTTCTTCTAATGTGAACATTGCAGGTGGAGATTGATGAAAAATGCTTGTGATAGGATTAGAAATGTCTTTATCAATCTCCTTCGATGTATCATCTACAATTTGCTCATCAACTTGGATATTTTCAGAGGTTTGAACTTCAGTTTCCACAATTTTCTCTTGAGCTTCAGTTTGAACTTCGGCTTAAGCACCACCCATTGGTGCATCATCATTGCCATCATCATCATCATTGTCATCTGGCTTGTCTTTGGGTTCTTGGCAAGGAGAATCATCTTTTCTTGTCTCTTTTTCTTTTTCAGATTCCTTCTCAGCAGGGTCTTTTTCAACCATTACTGGATCTGCAGCACTAGCTCCTGCAGATTCCATCAGAATAGCTTCCTTAGCCAAGATAGTCAATCCTTCAGTTTCAAATGCTTGAGTGCTTCCTTCACCAATTCTTTGTGGTATATCTTCATCACTTTCAGTGCTTACCACATCATAATCAACATCATATTGAACTTCTGGATCTTCTTCAGTCATTAGAACCACTTTCAAAGCTGCAGCTGCAGATTTGGTGATTTTCTGCCTTGCAGGGTTCTTCAATAATCTGCTTACCTTTTCCTTTGTCTTTCCTTCTTTTACTGGCAATAAACTCATCAAGGAAATTTGGCTTCATCAATTCATTTAAATCACTACAACTTGTCCATTCAACAACCCATTTGAACAAGTTCCTTTCCTCAACAGTCAACTTCTCAAGCTCTTCTCTCACCAGCTTCCAATCCTCAAACTTTTGTCTTTCTTCTTCAAATTCATCAACCCTCTCAACTGGAACAACAAGGAGTTGTTCAGTTTCAGGTTCAGGATTTTCTGCTTCTTCAACTTGTTCTTCAGACTGTACAGTTGGCAAGTCTACAACTGTAGACTTGTCAGTTTCAACTTCTGTAGCTTTCTCAGAATGATACTTCTTCTGCCTCTTTTCTCTGTCAATCTCATCTTCAGAATCAGTAGGCTCATCTACTAATATCTTCCTTCTTACACTCTTCTTCTTTTGTTTCTCAGGTTCTTTTGGTGCTCTAATTATAGTGAGAGCCTTCCTCTCAGTTTTCTTCTTTCTTCTTTTGGATTCAGGGGCCATAGGAGCATCCACAACTCCTCTTGAAATTAGCCCTTCCAATAATCCTATGAGTTATAATGGGCTGACCCTTATGCCCATTAAACAATGAAAAGCTAACTTTCTTCAGGATGTAATTCAAGAACAAACCAAATCCTTTGTTCTTACCAGCTTTTACCACATCATTACCAATGTTTCTTAACAAGAGTTCTCCAATATCTACCTTAATCTTTTTAACAAATGCAATCATTAAATCCCACATTAAGATAGTACCAGTATCATGTGCACCAGTTCTACATAACAAGCATTTATCAATAGCTTCATAAAGATAAACGTACTCAACTGCTAAGTCAGTCTTCTTGAACGTTCTCTTCCAGTTCTTTGGAAATGGCTTGTTTGCAGTGAATCTTTTCCAGTATTTTTCATCTTCTTCTGCAAAGTTGAGGTTGTCATGTGCATCACCTCGCTGCCTTAGATGAAGAGCTTTGTAAATATCACCAGCTGTAATATTTACATTCCTTTTTGTAGCTTCACTGATAATGTTTTTCTTTCGACATCTGCTTCAACATTCTGATAGAACTCGTGAACAATCTTGTCATCATAAACTCCTGGGTTATGAGTCAGGCAGTAGTGAACACCTTGATTCACTATGTGCTTTACCACGTCCTCCATAGCATCAGTGGGATGCTTCTTTAATATTTCATCAAAATCGAACAAAGCACTGAAAATAACTTTCATTGCCATGATCTTGGGTTTCTTTGAGTAGGGGAGGGGGAGTGTTTAAAGGTTTCAGGGGATTCGAAATGTTAAAGTGAGATATAAAAAGGATGAAGGGTCCTTTAAATACCTTTCCTTAAACGATCTTTAAGAACATGGGTATTTCGGTCTTTGGTTTAAAATTTATGAGCTTTTAAATTCTGGACCAAAATTTATAATTAAATTTGTCCAAAAATTTAACTCACACAAAATTTAGTTCTATTTAAAATGTTACACGTACTCACACATTTTATTAATTAAAATGTATGAATAAATCCAAAATTTCTGTAACTTAGTACAAAAGTTTCTAAATTTGTAGTGTCTCATTTAATTATCAGAATTGTATAAAGTACTGTAAACTTCCTAAGTTTGCAGTTGACATCCTTAGAATTTAGAAATATACAGTTGGTAAGGAATTTACAGTTTAGAACTAAGTCTACAGCTGTAGAGTTTGACTCTACAGTTGAATGACTTTGCAGCTGTAATTTTCCTTTTTACTGATTTTCCAATTTTCTGGGTTTATCTTAGCAATTTAGAAATTCTTACAGAGTCTTCTTACAATTCTAACATTCCCAAATTACCTCTCAAGATTGAGAATCTTGATTCACACAAAGACTTAGTGAAAATATCAGCAAGATTCAAATCAGTGTGAATCTTTGTCAATTTCACATCCTTTCTTTCAACATGATCTCTTATGAAATGATGCCTTACATCTATGTGTTTTGATCTAGAGTGTAAAACTGGATTCTGTGTAATAACAATAGCACTTGTATTGTCACAAAATATAGTTGTTTCTCTTGAATCAATCCCGTAGTCTTGTAATTGATATTGCATCCATAAGATTTGTGCACAACAACTTCCAGCAGCAATGTATTCAGCCTCAGCTATAGAAAGAGCAATTGAATTTTTCTTTTTACTGTGCCATGCTACCAACCTTTCACCTAGGAATTGACAAATCCCACTAGTACTCTTTCTATCAATCTTGCAGCCTGCAAAATCTGAGTCGGTGTACCCAATGAGTTCAATTCCTCCTTCTTTAGGATACCATAATCCTAAGTTTGGTGTGGATTTGACATACTTGATGATCTTCTTTACAGCATTTAAGTGTGATTCCTTAGGATTTACTTGGAATCTAGCACATACACCTACTGCAAACATGATATCAGGTCTGCTAGCTGTAAGGTATAGCAATGATCCAATTAGTCTCCTATATTTGGTTACATCAACACTTTTGACATTCTCATCTTTGTCAAGATTCACAGAAGGTGTCATAGGTATATTGGTAGGCCTAGAACTATCCATTCCAAATCTCTTTATAAGATCTTGAGTATATTTAGCTTGATTGATGAAAATTCCATCTCTCATTTGCTTAACTTGTAATCCCAAAAAGAAATTCAGATTTCCCATCATGCTCATTTCAAATTTCTCAGTCATGAGCTTAGAGAATTTTCTGCATAAATCTTCATTGGTTGAGCCAAAGATTATGTCATCAACATAGATTTGGACAAGCAAAATATCATTCACATGTTGTAATCTGAATAAGGTTTGTCAACCATTCCCTTTTTGAATCCATTTTTGATCAAATGATTACAAAAGGTATCATACCATGCTCTTGGTGCTTGCTTAAGTCCATAAAGGGCTTTTCTAAGCTTATACACCTTGTCTTCAGCTTTAGATTCCTCAAATCCTGGTGGTTGTTCAACATACACTTCTTCAGATAGTAAACTATTTAGAATTGCACTTTTTACATCCATTTGATAGACTGTAAAGTTCATATGTGCAACATAGGCTAGAAAGATTCTTATAGCTTCTAATCTTGCAACTGGGGCAAATGATTCATCAAAATATATGCCTTCAGATTGACAATAGCCTTGAGCTACTAACCTTGCCTTATTTCTGGTTACAGTTCCATCTTCATCAAGTTTATTCTTGAATACCCACCTAGTTCCAATCACTTTGTGATTACTAGGTCTTGGAACAAGTTCCCATACTTGATTTCTCTCAAAACCATTCAATTCTTCTTGCATTGCAATAATCCAATTGACATCTTGCAGTGCTTCATGAATATTATTAGGTTCTGAAGATGAAAGAAATGTAGCAAACATTGCCTCATGGATTTGTCTTCTGGTTTTTACAGCATCTGATGGATTTCCAATTACATGCTTAGGGGGGTGATCTTTTAACCAAATCAAATCTGACACAGGTTCTAATCCTTGATAATTGTTTTCTACAGTTGTAGATTCACCTACTGCAGACTCATCAAGTCCTTTTGTTGGTGTTTCTACTTCTGTTTGAACATTCTCATGGACTAGGTCTTCTACATTCTCTAATGGTGGTAACTTAACAATTATAGTGCCAAAGCCTTTGTTGGTCAAGTCTACATGAGTTTTGATCTCAACATATTGTTGTTGACTTGTAACTGTAGAGTTGTCCTCCTTAGAGTCTTCAATAATTTCTTCAGGGGAGCAGTGTTGTTCATAAAAAACAACATGATGTGATTCTTCCACAATCATCAATCTCTTGTTATATACTCTAAATGCTTTGCTTACATTAGAATAACCTAGAAAAATACCTTCATCTGACTTTGAATCAAAAGTCTTAAGATATTCTTTCCCATTATTCAGTATGAAGCATTTGCATCCAAAATGTGTAGATAAGAGATATTAGGAGTCCTTCCTTTCCATAACTCATATGGAGTCTTCTTATGATCTTTAACAATCAAGCATCTATTCTGGGTATAGCATGCAGTGCTTGTTGCTTCTGCCCAAAATTTCTTAGGCAATTTTGCTTCAATAATCATTGTTCTTGCAGCCTCCTTGAGTGTTCTATTTTTCCTTTCAGCAACTCCATTTTGCTGTGGGGTTCTAGCTGCAGAGTATTCATGAGCAATACCATAAAGTGAACAATACTCTTCAATAACTTGATTTGTGAATTCTGTTCCTCTATCTGATCTGATCTTCACAATCTTCAAGTTCGTTTCATTCTGTATCCTTCTTAACAATTTTGGCAACCGCTGTAGAGTTTCACTCTTCTTTCTTAGAAACACAGTCCAAGAAAATCTTGAGTAATTATCTACAACAACCAAAGTATACTTCTTCCCACTTATACTTACTGGTTCTATGGGTCCAAAAAGATCCATGTGTAGTAATTCAAGTGTTCTTGAAGTACTTGAATGAGTTTTTCTCTTGAAAGTCTTTTTGATTTGTTTCCCTTTGACACAAGCATCACATAAGTCTTCCTTCCTGAACTTAGTGTTTGGCAAACCTCTTACAAGTTTGTTATTCACAAGTTCATTCATGGTTTTAAAATTTAAGTGATTCATTCTTTTGTTCCATAGTCAACTAACTTCATTGGAACTATTAGCTAGAAAGCAGGTAGTTTCAGTTGCAGAGTTCCACTCCATAATGTAAACATTCCCTTTTCTAGTTCCTGTCAGTTTAGTGGTTTGGGATTCAACATCTTTGACTATGCAAGTGTCTTGTGTAAAGTCTACAGTGTAGCATTTGTCACAAAATTGACTCACACTAAGCAAGTTATGCTTTAAGCCTTCTACCAAATAAACATCATTGATCTGAACATTTCCTTTGAGTAGACATCCTGATCCTTTAGCTGTTCCACTGGCATTATCTCCAAAAACAACTTTAGGACCTTTATGATCTTTCACATTTTGTAGCAAACTTCTGTCTCCAGTCATATGTCTTGCACAACCACTATCAATGTACCAAATCTTTCTTTTGGTGGTTGTAACATGTCCCTGCAAAATAAATTGAGTTATTTAGGAATCCAATACTTTGGATTTCCTCCAGTTTTACTCTTTGCAATCCAAGCCTTTTTAGGAGCTGTAGAGTTGTTAATTCTACAGTTCTTGCTTGATCCTCCTCTTTGAGTGCTTGAAGAGGGAGACATATCTGACATATTTCCATTCCAGAATCTATCAAAGTTGAGTCTTCTTTCCATATCCAATCTATGATAGACTTCTTCTTCTGACTGTAGGTTTGATTCTGCAGTTTGTTTCAAAGTTATGTTTTGAAACATATTTGAGACACCTTCTTTAGAGTCATCCATGATCTCTTTGATCTTTTGTTGTCTTCTTGGTGACAATTCCTTGAATGAATTCAAGAATTTCAAATCTTCTGGCTGTAGAGTTGAGTCTACATTTTCTTCAGGTGTTGTTTCTTTGATAAACTTTCTCTCAGGTTTTGGAATTGACTTTTGCAAGTACTTCATCCAGACACAAGGATTATATCCTATTCCAGTCAAATCCTTTGAATGCCTTTGCTCAGACAGCATCTTTTTCAATTGTTTGGATGATTTTCCAAAGCAATCTAGCTTCTTTTGATAATAGGCAGTATGTTCTTCAAGTTCAGCTATCATCAATTCTTGACATCTGATTGTTTCCTTCAATTCAGCACAATCTGCAGCTCTACAACTTCCTTCATTGAAAAGTTCTTCATTGTCTTCTTTTAAGCAACTGTGACCTTCCTTCAATTCTTATAGAATCTGCAGTTGTTTCTCAGCATCTTCTACTCCAGCTAACAAAGCTTTCATTTGTTCTCTTCTAAAATGGCTATCTCTTCTAAGATCTTCATTTTCTTCTTGTAGTCTTTGGATTGCACTTAGCATGTCACTGGAAGAATCCTTTTCTGTAATATAACTTGATGATGATGAGCATACCTCTTCATCTTTAGCCATAAGACAGATTAGGGCTTCTTCATCTGAGTCTGTAGAGTCAGAGTCTTCTAAATCTGTAGTTGACTTTTGAGAAGAAGAGGGACAGTCTTCCTGGTTTTTATCAAACTCAGAAAGTAGTGCTCTAATTCTCTCCTTGTCAAACTTTTTCTTTTTGTCTCTTCTGAGTCTCTTTTCTTCATCAGTGTACTTTTCAGCTTTGGGGTATGGACAATCCTTGATGTAATGTCCTGGTTTTCTGCAGTTACAACACAAGTAAGTTGAGTTAGGTGCTGTAGATTTCACCTTACCATCTTCCTTAGGAGTGAACTACTTCTTCTTAGTCCATTTTCCAAATTTCTTGAGCTGCTTTATGAAAAGAGCCAAGTCTTCATCATCAGAACTTGTAGCTGTAGGATTGTCAGCCATTAGAGCTGTAACCTTACTGCTGTCAGGTTCTTTTCTCCTACTTATGTCAAACTCATAAGCTTTGAGGTCTGAGAAGAGTTCAAAGGTGGATATCTTAGATAAATCCTTTGATTCTCTCATAGCAATGACCTTCATGTCCCACTCAGTAGGTAAGCCTCTAAGAATCTTCATGTTCATTTCTCTTTGTGAGTACTCTTTACCAAGTGAATCTAGCTCATTGAGGATTTCAATGAATCTTGATTCAAACTTCTCAAGAGTTTCACCAGATTTCATCTTGAAGTTCTCAAACTTTTGAACTGCTATCATGAGTTTGTTTTCCTTGATTTGTTCAGTTCCTTCACAAATCATTTCCAACTTTTCCCAGATATCCTTTGCAGTTTTGCAGTTTTTTATCTTGCTGAACACAATTTTATTAAGTGAATGATATATAGTGTTCTTTGCAACATTGTCTAAGTTGGACCTTCTCTTGTCATCCTCGGTCCATTCCCTTCTGGGTTTGGGGATAATCTGAGCTAGTCCAACTGACTGATTAGCTGCAGTATTGACCTTTGTGATTGGTATAGGGCCATCCTCTATTACAGACCACATCTCATCATTAATTGCAGATAGATGAGCTTGCATTCTTATTTTCCATTCATCATAGTCCTCAACAGAGAACATTGGAACTTTTGATTTCACCATCTTAGGAGCCATGCAAGTATGCAGGTGTGTTTTTCAAAAACCAAAAAGGATCTAGCTAGGTACTGATCAAAGCAGTGGCAAGCCAGCTGCTCTGATACCACTTGTTGGTCCCTTAAAGTGGTCAAGGTCTAGAGGGGGTGGGGGTGAATAGACATTGAGTCCAAAATCAGAATTTTCAAGCTTTTCAAAAGGATGTATTCTAGAACCTTACAGTAGCCCTTTTTCAAGTTTAAAATAACAAGTCTACAAGAATTTTATAAACTGGACCACAAAGGTTACAACTGTGGACTAGCAAGTCTACAGCTGCAGAGTTCAAAACTTTGCAAAAAATAAACAATCACTTGTAGACAAAATATCAGAGTAATTCTCACAATTGAAATTGTATTGAGAATGCTTCAATGTGCAGCGGAATAAAGTGAGTGTTAATGAGAAACAATATAAACTCAACTTAACAGCTGAGTGACTTAGATGAGTCTACAGCTGTAGAGTCAGTTTCTGTGATTTCAGTGAAAAACACAAGGTTTTATGCCCTTCAGGTTTCAAAAGAAATGATGAATGTAACAGAATAAATGAATATGCAGGACAAGAATTTAAATAACAGAAATTAAATAGACCAGGTTTTATAGTGGTTCAGTGTATATAAAGAGACAACCTACATCCACTGTTACACTACTCAGGTGCCAAATTCACTAAGAAGTGATCACAAAAGATCTTTACAAGTAGTTCCCCCTTAGAACTAGGTTCAATCAGATTCCTATTCTAAAAAGAGATTAAACTACCCTATTCACTCAGAATATAACTCACAAAGAGTTTTACCAAACCTCACAAAGAGATATCTACACAAAATAGAAATATAAAGAGGGTGAGGGAACAACAACAAAGGTGTGATTCTTACTAAGAAAATCCTAACCAACTATCCTATGAATCACAAAGAATAAAACAAGGAAAGCTCTCTCAGAATATGCTGGCTGTAGACTTGCTTAGGTTGAATGCTTGTATGCGCAGGGTTGTTATTGTTGCTTCCTCTGAGGACATCTTCTATTTATAGATTGAGTGGTGTGACTTATCCGTTGGGAATTTCAAATTTGAAATTCAGATAAGGCTCCTCTCTCTCTATTGGCATGTGTGAAGTGGTCCTCATCCTTCACACAGGATAGTATACTATGTCCTTTCTTCAGAATTCTGGCCTCTTTGTAACTAATCTTCATTATCCTCCAGAATTAAGAAGAATTCTCCACTTTAAGTACAGTTTAGTGATTGCTTGAGAGCTACACTAATAGTGTTTAAAGGTCTTCATTATCTTCAAATAATCTGACTTGTACCATCCCTTCAAACGGTTCTTTGCAGCTGTAGAGTCCTGTCAATATAAAAAATCGGCTGTAGAGAAACCTTACAGCTGTAGGGTCATGTCTAGCTGTAGATTGATCAAATACACAGCTGCAGACTTCACTTACAACTATATGTTTCAAACACCAATTTCCTTAATACAAGTGTTAGATCAATTCAAATACATTGTTTTTCACACATCAAAATCTAAACAAAGGTACTAACACAGTTGCACAAGAAATTCTTCTACTATCAAATTCTCTCATTCAATTTCATACTATATTTTAAGTTATGCGACAATATTTTCTTCCTTCGCCTAGACATTCCTAAAAATCAATGCGTTCCTCGCCTTCCATATTAACCAAATAAGACATTCTCATATACATACCAAAATCGATCTGTCTTTTCTTCCTTTTATAATTTTACTAAAATGAAGCAAGTTAGTTGAGGGATTCAATGAAAAGTAGTTTTCATTCCTAACCACTTGGAACATTTCATCCAAGAATTATATGAAAACTTATACTCAGAGAAGATGTGACTCGCAGTTTTATCAAAATCTTTGCAAAAAGGACACTTCAAATTTGAGTAAGCTGCAATAACATTTTTCCTTTATAACAAATTATTATATATTTATTTTACATTTATTGTAAATATTCATGATATTTCTAAAATAAAGGGGAATTCATGCAATAATAAGAAACAAAGAGGTTGAGGTGCATCATCTGTAAGTTTATTGTTATGGGAGATAATGATACATATTGGACTATCTCGAAAAAAAAAATATTTTTCTCCACCATAAACGTGGCAGAGTTCATTAATATAAACTTCTTGTGCAATATACACAATTTCAAAAACTATATATGTTGATTTACTTTCTGCAACTTCATTAGATGAAACTCAGTATATTAGTATTATCGATATTGATTTTTTTATTAAAAAAATATATTATTGTGCGCAGAAACTTATGTGCATTCAAGTACACAGAATACATCTGTGTTTCAAAATTAATTTTGATTTTAATTTAATATTTTGAAAATATACAGTACACACTGCACTATGTGTTTTTTGGCAATTGAGATATTAGTGAGTTGTTCTTGGAGTATTACTTAGACTGTTCTTGGGATATTAGTGAATTGTTTTTGGGTATTACTAACATGTTCTTCAGATATTACAAATTTGCTTTTGGGGTATTAGTAAATTGGGATATTAGTGGGTTGTTTTGGGGTATTACTTAAGACTTAAGGATGACAGAATGACTCGCCCTGGCCAGCTCCGTTTGGGTCAGCTCCGTCTTGCCCCATCTTGAAAATGGGGCAGTCCCGCCCCGCCCTACGTATGGGGCAGGGCAGACATGAGTTTACATTTTTACTATCCTGCTCTGCCCCGCCACATCCTACCCTATAGCATATATTAAAAAAAATATAATATTTTATCATATATAAAATATATTCTATATATAATATTTTATAATATAACAAACAAATTTGAAATTATATTATTTATTTATTTATTTATTTATTTATTGTAACTCTAGTCTAAAATAAATCAAAAATTATTTTTGTTGAATATGATTTAATATATTTGGTGTATCATTTTTGTATTAATATAACTTATTTATCTAAATTATATATATATATATATAAATATTATATTTTAATATTAAAATATGGGGCGGGGCGGGGCTGAGCGGGGCATGGTGGAGGCACGGGGGAGGCATGAGTATTTAGATATCCGCCCTGCCCCATTGCCATCCCTATTAAGATTTGCGTTTTTGGCATTAGTGAGTTGTTCTTAAGCTATTACTTAGACTTGTTCTTGAAGTATTATTTAAACTTGCTCTTGGGATATTTAAACTTGTTCTTGGGTGCTAGGAGGCGTTGAAGAAGGCCTGATGATTTGGTTACTTGATTGGGTTGAAGAAGGAGCTGGGTTCAGATATCATACCAGTTTTTTTTACTGCCATTTTTTCATTAAAGAAGGCGCTAAAATCATCATCCTCATGACTACAACTCATTTTCCCTACTTGCAGGATACCTGGTTGTCTATATAGGTATTTGTTCTCCAAGTTGTGCAATCTTCCCATATACTAGCACTTAATTTTCCAATTTTTGTTTTTTTACTCAAATCGATGTTCCAATTTAGATGATTAATTTATGTCATTTTTCACTTTAGATGAAAATAGGTAAGGAAAAGGTTTTCTGGAGAAGGTTTGAAAATTAATGTTCCCCCCATTTCTTATGAGATTTTCTGGAGAAGGTTTGAAAATAGAAAAGGAAAATGTTTGAATTTTTTTTTTACAGTGAGAGAGATTTGTTTACAGTTTCTTGGGGCTGTTTTTTTTTTTTTAACCAAAATGTGGAGCTATTGTTAATGCTGCTTCCTATATCTCTTCACTGTTCAATTGATCTACATATCAATTATTTGATTTGAATCTTTTTTATACTTATAAATATTTTTTTGAAATTTAATGCAATTCATTTTTAACTTATATTAATATGGATAATTTAAGTAATGGGTGTGACAAATTGATAGTTCTAATGTGGATGGAATATTAACAATCAAGCGTGAATTTTAATTTCTACATTTTCTTATGAATTTCTTCCTCTTTTTTCATATATATGTTTGTGTAGAGATTTCTCAAGTACATATATTTTCTTTCATAGTTGATTTTACCATTAATTTGAATTTGTAATTATTTTGAAATTGAACTTATCAATTATTTGATTTGAATTTGCTAATTTTTTTGCACTTATAAAATTTCTGTAAAATTTAATATAATTCATTTTTTACTTATATTGCTGAATAATAAAAATTGTTGATTCAATAAAAATTGTTGAGATTTTACACTTATAGACATTTGAATTTTGCTTATTTTTTTTACTTATTAATTTTCTATATTAATGACAACAAGAATAATTGGGACATGTCTTATATTGAACCTTGACAATCAATATATTTGAACTATAATTATAAAAATGGAACTTTTACGTTTTCTTTTTGAATTTATGAATGTTCGGTGAATTTGAATTAAAAGGTGAACTATTCAAAAAATTTATAAAAAATTGAAAGGAAATTGAATAAAATGAATTCATAAAAAAATTTAAAAAAATTATAAAAGGAGGGAAAAAATGATTTCAATTGAATTCATAAAGAAATAGAACTTTAAAATTAAAATAAAATTGTAAAACAATTAAGTGTAAATAAAATAAGAAAAATGATTATGATGATTGAATTGATTGCTGACAGATTTGATTGATAAAGGAGAGAATGGAGAGAAATGTGAGTTATTGAAAAATTTTATAATTGAACTTTGACAATCAATGAATTTGAACTGTAATTACGAACGCTTGAACTTTTACTTTTTTTTGAACTTATGAATATTTTGTTTTTTTATAATTAATAGTATAATTGAAAAACTAGTATATTTAAAAAAAATATAATTATTATTAATAAAAATTATACACAAATATTAACAAATTATTGCACTACTAAAAATAATGGAAACATACATAAAGTAATCCAATAAAATTAGACACAAATATTGGAAACATAAATTAAAATTAGACACAAATTATTCCAATAAAATTAAATGAGAAAATACATCTTTCAAGATAATAACTACCAAAAATATAAAATAAAAAGAGGGAGGGAGGGGAGAGAGAAGATGGAGGAAAAAAATGGAGAGACGAGAGAGGAAAATACTTACTGGTGTATGGGTTGAGTGTGGGGAGGGCGGCGGGTGGTATGCATGGGGTTGGCGTATATAAATATATGTGTGAGCTAAGAGTAAAAAAAAAAAAGAAGAAAAAATAGGATTGTGTGCTAAGAAAAAATGTAAAAAAAGGTAGTACCCCATAGACAATTTCTCTATTTTTAATAATTGTAATTTAATCTAAAATTTTGGATAGTTACAAAAAAATCACAAATTTGAAATATTTTTGCAAATTAGACTTTTGTGGCAACTCCTTTTTATTCCCATGTTTAACATAACTTGCCAAAGTAACAATCATTTATACTTTCTCCATCCCAATTCTTTTTTTAATATATTTTCTTTTAGATGGCACAATTCTTTTTTTACTTTAAAAAAAAAATTACACTCTTTAAAAAGAAAATAATTTATACTCAAAAAAGTTAATAATTTTTTTTATATTTTATTATTAACTTTCCACCCATGTACTTCATATCTTCCCTAGTATATGTATCCAAATCTTTAAAAAAATGACATAAAGGTAGTAGAAATTAGTTTTTTATACAACTCCTTTTATGCCATATTGATGAAGGTATGTGAGGTCACACACGTGCGCAAAAAGGGTTGTCAATTTTTTTTTAATTTGCAATAATATTTAAAATTGATAATTTATTAACAATTAGTGAAAGTTTTAAGTTAAAATGCAATTACACGAAAATTAGTAATTTAATTTGCAAGTTTTTATGACTTAATTAATAAATAATTATAAAAAATAATACTCCCTTTATCCCAATTTGTTTTTGTGTTTTTAGGCACTACAAAAAATCTTTGTCTTCAAATAATAGTCATTTTGCATTAATTTATAAGAAATAAATATCATACTCCAAGTTTTTCAAATTTAATCATAATTTTTTTTGGTTGATCCAAATTATAATAATTTCTGAATTAAAAGCGTGAAAATTATTTAAAAACCCATATTTGTTTTGTCATTATTGTAATAACAAATTTTCACAAAATTAAAATTTTGTTATTAATAACACAAAAATGAATTACAATTTGATTTATTTCGGATCTATCGAAATTTTCGGGATTCTATAATCTTGACTTTTGGAGTTCGTGAATTTTTCGAAGTTTGGGGACTTTGATCTTGAAAGATCTTTAATTTTCGAACTTTGATCTTGGGACTTCTTGGGACTTCGATCTTAAAAGATATATGATTTGCGGACTTATCGGACTTTGCTCCTCAGACTTGCTCCCTGAATTTTGTGTGTGTAAGTGTGTCAAATGACTAGAATGAGACCCCCTATTTATAGGTGTAGAATTCTAGATTTGCATGCCATATTTGATGGGCCTGGTGATTTGATTTGGGGAATATTCTCATGCCAGATTTGATAAATCTCAATGATATCTTGAAAGATTTATTGGGTTTCCAAGATTTGATTTATTATACTGGACTTAATTTGATTTGTTGGGCTGTTAAGGAACAATTTAATTTATTAGGCCTTTTGAGATCCAATTTAATTTATTGGACTTTAAGGATCCAATTTGATTTATCGGGCTTTAGAGGTCCGATTTAACTTATTGGGCTTTACAAGTCTAATTTAATTTATTGGGTTTTAAGAGCCCATTTTAATTTAGGCCCAGGTTAAATACACCCACCATTTTATTGAGTACACCCACCTAAAATTATGATTATAATTAATAACATGCTTAATGACTAATATACCCCTAATCATATAATAAAAACCTAGTTATGCACCCACCATCTTAATTTATTAATATTTCGGTAGTTTTTTTCGAAATAACTTCACATCGCAAACTCCAAAGTAGCCGTAAAGTAGACAATTTAATATCACGACTATGGTAGTCCATCGTCGTCATCCCCTTACTCCGGCAAGTTTTTCATAATATTTTTCTAGAACAACAGATCAGCCGCGATTACACCGGCGGCGCGATGTCAATGCTCACACTGGCGGCGCGATTGCACCGGCGGGCGACAGTGATTTTCGGAGTTTAATTTCGAACCCTAACTCATTTGGTGGGTGTGCGAAATTTTGTTCTGTTTTTTTAACTGAGGGTATATGTGTAAATGTTCTGTGGGTGTACTCAATATTACGTGAGTGTACTCAACATGTGGGTGTACTCAATAAAGTGGTGGGTGCATTTAACCTGGGCCTTTAATTTATTGGACTTTAAAGGTCAAATTTGATTTATTGGACTTTAGAGGTCCAATTTGATTTATTAGGCTTTAAAGGCCCAATTTAATTTATTAGACTTTAGAGGCCCAATTTAATTTATTGGACTTTAGATGTCCGATTTAATTTATTTTAGGAATCGAATTAATTTGAATTTCCAATAATAAATTTGATTTAACACGTAATTTTTACATGATATTTTTTTTATTTTGACAATTAATTTTAATTGCTATAAATAATGGAATTTGATAAATAAAAGTATACCAGGATTGATCTTCTAGGTAAAGTTAAAATTTACAATCACTAGCAAATATTCTCTCCGTCCCAAATGAACTTCCAAGTTTTCCTTTTCGGGACATCACAAAGGAACTTGCAGACCCAAAAAAGGAAACCATTTTATAAACTTCACCCTCACAATATCCACATATTTATACAAAATGTCATTACTTTTTCACTTTTTGGGCCCACATTACATTCAATCCAACTAATTTTTTTCACTTTTCACATAAAATTTTACCAAATTAACCCTCAAAACAATACTTTTTTTTTTTACTTTATTCTACTTTCTTCTTAATTTGTGTGCCCCTCCTCCCTTGCAAATTGCTCTGAGACGGAGGGAGTAATATTTTATTGGTCTATCTAATATTCTAAACATGATTATTGGGGCACATAGTTGTCTTTCTATTTATTTTTTATGATAATAATAAGTTTCTCTTTGTAGATAAATAAAAAGATAAAATGCCACATTAAGCACATATATATTTAGAATATGTATAGTGTTTAATTGCTTTGTAAGTTGTAAATATTTAGTATAACAATTAATATTCTATAGAGAAACAATTAATACTCTTCAATTATTTTTTTAAATAACTAATACCCTTTAGTAAAAATAAATGCTACCCTTTAATGGAACAATTAAAACTCTAAAAAAATATTTAATTATTAATTAAAAACGTTCTAAGGGAGTATTTTTATTTATTTAGAGTAAATTTTATGTGAGTTAGCATGAGACTAATACTATTTAATCTAATTTTAACTAAAAATATATTACTTTTAAAAAATGATAAAATTAAAAATAATAATAATAATGTATTTATGAAATGCAGTTAATCTATCACTTTCTTTTAAAATCATTATCATATTTTATTTTAAATTTAGTCAGTTTCTAAATTTTGCCATTTATCTATGAGGCTCTTTACTACCATAGTGAAACTCTTGATACGTAGCATATCCACTCAACTGGGGTCCATTTTGAAATTAAATTAACATATTATCTGCCACGTAAGGTTTGACTTTTTCAATTAATTAACATATTATCTGGTGAAGACTTTCAAATTATTTTCTAAAAATGTACTCCACAAAATATGTTAATTAATATACATTTAAAATAACATTTTCAAATTATAAGATATTACTACCTTCGTCTCATAAAATCAAATTCATAGAAACTGACATTGTTACATAAAATTATTATACATTTATTAATATAATGTACACCCTCCGTCCCACTATAAGTTGCTTATTTTGTCATTTTCGTCCGTTCCACTATATGTTGCTCATTTATTCTTTTACTTTTTTAGGAAACTACTATTCACTTCTTTATTATTATTTTCAATATTTTTACACTATTCTCATTACTTTTTCATTTTTCTCCATCACTTTGTATCAATATTTTTATATATTTTTTAATATTAATGTCCAAAAGTTGTGAGCAACTTATAAGGGGATGAAGGGAGTATAAAATGTTATAAGATATTACTACCTTCGTCCATCTCTACTCTCACACCTGTCTTATTTGGACATTTCAACTATTCTTTCAATCACGTAAAAAAAAATTATTTACACTTACAAAAGTCAATAAATATAATTTTTTTTATTTTATTATTACATTTACACTCGTATTTACTTTTTCTTGGTTTGTGTGCCAAGACAACTATAAAAATTGTTCTGAAATGGAGGAAATATTATATACAATAATATCAGTGAATGTATATAATAGTATAAAAATACATATAATAATATAAACTTTATTATATAATAATGACTCACTTTAAATTTTGCATTCTAGAAATTAAATAGAAAAGATAAACAAACATAATAATGAAACCCAACTTTGTACTTTAATAGTCAAAATTTATGTATGTTGTATATAGCTGCAAACATCATTTAAACTTCACTTGATAATACACCACATTTGGTGTCACATTAACGCCACTTTCGTCAAAATTTGAATTTCCATGTTCATCCTCATTAACTCTGAAATCATTAATATCTTCTCATATTTAATTTGCCTGTTTCCTTTTACTAATGCACACGGTAATAATGACCAGATCAAAAGGGCAAATGCGTCCTTTTAAATTCATTTACACTATATAATCAATTTGGGAAGAATTTCATATAAATGACTAATTTTCGAATCTAATATAGGTCGTCAATGTCTTAATTTGGGATTGATTTTTTTTCCTTGTTATTTTAACATTTTTTTATTTAATTCAGGGCCCGATAAAGTCATATAGGATTAGTCTTGTATGCACAAGTTACATGGTGCAACTAAAGTTCATTTTTTAAAAGTTACACAAAATATTATTGAAAAGTTACACATATTATTACTGAAAAGTGTATATTTCATAGTGTAATTTTCAGTAATAATTTATGTAACTTTTTAGTAGTAAGTTGTGTAACTTTTAAAAAATACACTTGAGTTCTATCATGTAACTGGCGCATAGGAGACTTACTCAGTCATATATGATGATAAAAGTAATATTAATAGAGTTGTATCATATGCAATTTCGATCTAATTTTGTTAAAACAAAATTAATGCGATAATTTTTTTATTTTTTATTTTCAAATTATAAAAAGAAAAAAAAAAGTTGATTCACGTGATACAATTTATCAGCCCATATAAGAAAAAAATTACTTGTATATTAAAATACTAATATTGTTTAGCCTACAAACTAATATATTTTGTTCATATGAAATAATACCATTTTAATATATAGTTTAGTTTAAAATTATTTGATTCAAATTGTAAAAGATTTTGCAATGTAACTTTTTTTAACTGTGGATGTGTAGGAAAAGTTGGTCAATCGGGTTCATGCAAACTCTTTTTTTTTTTTGAAAATCAGTTTTGTAAATAAAAAGTATCAGTATTTAAAAATCAAACAATATCTATGTAATGATACTTCATATGCATAACGATCGCACTTTGAATACATACCAGAAATACATAAAGAAAAATAAAGAGTAAATTTTGTGTGAGACCTAGGGATGACAATTTGGTCTGCCCTAACCTGCTTCGACCTGAACCCGCACAGTATGAATCGCTCCACCCCGCGATTCGCAGTGGAGCGGAGCGGATATAGATATCATTATCGTCCTGCCCCAACCTGCCCCACTACATTTTGACCCGTCTATATTATTAAAAATGGAATATATATGGTATTTATAGAAAAAATATTATTAGCATATATATATATATATATATTATAAATAAGAATAAATTAATTTAACAAATATATTTTATATCAATATATACTAATAAAATAAAATATAAAATATGTTATGATGTTTTAACTATAAATTTTAATTGATATCAACATATTTAAAGATAAAAATAAATTCGTATATTATATTTTTAATATCATAAATTTATTTTTCTTAATTAAGACCTTAAATTTATTTTAAATATGTAAGAATATATTATATATTATAAAATTTTAATTTTGAATGGATCGATCTGTCCCGCCCCATGATCCGTAACGGATCGATTCGACCTGACCCGTACATAGAGTGGAGCTGATTTGGATCTTATAGTATCCGTCCCGACCTGCTCCATTTGTCATCCCTAGTGAGACCGTCTCATGAAATGAGACTCGTCACTTATTAATAAAAAGTTGTCAATTTTAAAAAATGATAAAGTTTTAGTAAAAAGAAGTGATATATTTTTTGTTAAAAATGACTATCATTTTTCTTAAAACATTATCACTTCTTATTGAAATTTTACCACTTTTTAAAAAAATGATAACTTTTTATTAATAAATGATATATTTATATTGATCTCATGTCATAAGACGGTCTCATATAAGTTTTTTCACAAAAATTTGTGTGCACTTGGGTGCATACCATGCATTTGGATTTTAAGTTAAAATTTGACTTTAATTTGATTTTTCAAAAACATACAGTACTGCTGCACTATGTGTTTTTTTTTTTTTTTTTTGCAATTGTTGTATTAGTGACTTGTTCTTTAGGTATTACCAAATTATTTTTCAGGTATTGCTAAGTTGTCCTTCAGGCATTAGTAAATTGTTCTTCATGTATTAGCAGTTGGGTTATTAATGAGTTGTTCTTGAAGTATTATTAAGACTGATTTTTCAGGTGTTACTAACTTGTTCTTCGGGTGTTACAGACTTGTTCTTCGGGTATTAATGAATTTTTCTTGGGATATTGCTTAGATTTGTTCTTGAGGTATTACTAGTTCGTTTTTTGGGGGTATTAGTGAGTAATACTCCAAGAACAATTCACTAATATGAATAAGTCAATAATATCTCAAGACCAAGTCATAAGTAATACTCTAAGAACCAGTTTAAATACTGAAGAACAAGTCATCAATACCTCAATTGTTAAAACAAACACATTTTGACGTGTTTTGGAATAAATCAAAATTGATGTCACTTAAATTTAAAATTCAAGTGCACCCTAGAATTTGTCACACACACACACACACACACACACACATATATATATATATATATATATATATATATAAAAAAAGACTGGGAGTTAGATCCAAAGGTGATATTGAGATAGACTTGAAGCATATTTTTATGTCTATGAGATATTCTTATTTATAATTTATATCTTGGATTGTAATATAAAATCTACTTTTTGACAGGTGCACTACTGTTGTACCAATTTGGGTATTTCTTATACCATTAATTTGCAATAAAAAATTTCCTGATAAAAAAAAAAATTTTAATATGAATTACAATTAAACCCTAACTTTAAGAAAATTGAAAACAGTCTCAAATTTTTTTAATTCAAACAAACATACTAGTTGCAACAAAAAATACATTAATTCTCAATCAAATAATGGTGATGGATGCTAAACACTTAGGACCCATTTTTTTTAGCCCCAATAAAGAAGGTGAAAAGAGTTGTATCTGATCACCTTTTCTAGAACAACATTTTCTTGACGGGCCGTAGATAACTCACCCCATTAAAATAACTAATTCACTTCATAAACTAGCTAGCTAGATGGAACCCACCCCGGCCATGGGTTTATTTTTTCTTGGCATGCATAATCGTGAAATAAATAGCCAAATCATGAATTCAAAGTTCATTGCCGGCCATTCACGTCATTACTTCTCTTATAAATGGAAACCCAACTGATCTCTGATCAGGAATTAATTAATTAATAGTTTTCTGGTCGAGATATATATATATATAGCACATGAGTTCCGATGTCGGGTCATCCAATTCCTGTTCGTCCTCATCATGAATATGTCTTTTCCAATTTCGGGTTGTACAGGATATATATATACTGAGCTCTCGAAAACTGAAAATTAATAAATAGCTAGAGGGTTTTTATGAAAAGCTTGATGAGGTGTAATTTTAGTTTGGAAATTTGGGAGATGGTGTTTGATTCTTGATGGAGGATTAATTTAATTTAATTGTGTACCAAATACAATTAAAAAATTATCTAGTGTCATTCCTACTCTATCAAACAACTGAAACTGGATTACGCTTAGATTTATGATGTATACAAGTTTTTGTCTAATGAGAAATATCGATCATGTTATATTTTTTGTTTATTTCGATGAACAATAAGTACACAATGTTTTTACTAAATATAACTTGTACTAAATAAATTTAATAAAACAGGCAACACTAATATATATAAACATTAAATTTTGCACGGCATGCTCATTAATATATTAATTTAGACTTAATTAAATTTATCTTCCAAAAGATTGATTTTTTTCCTAGATATAGTATTTAACCAAAATAATGAGAGACAGTGAGAAATAATTAAGCTTATGTTGGAGGTTGCATCTAATAATGTGCTTTTTAGATAAGGGTAGTGTGTAGATAACTATTTAGCTAAATTTGACTGGCTTCATAGCCCATATTGATATATTATGCATGTATAATGGTTGATATGAATCCTAATTTTACCGGTAACAAGGGAGGTAAATTTACCTATAACAAGGATGTTTGATGAGAGATATTGTGGTGGAGAATGAAAATGAAATAAAAAGTAAAGACTTAGTATTGTATAACCCTATTCCGGCCCGGTCCGGTATGGAATGAACTTATAATCATGGAATCGACTCGATCATCAAATTATAAGTTCATAACTCCAGCCCATTCCCGTTTTGGTCGGAACATGTCTACTAATTCTTTGATTCTAGTTAGTAAGAGGGATCTAGAACTAAGAAATAGACCCTAGAAGCTAAAAAAGGGTATCCGCATCAGTTACACCGTGCAACTCAAGTTTGTTTTTAAAAAGTTATACAAAATACTACTAAAAAGTTACACATGTTATTACTGAAATGTGTATCTTTAATAGTGTAACTTTTTAGTAATAATTTGTGTAACTTTTCAGTAGTATTTTGTGTAACTTTTTAAAAATGAACTTAAGTTGCACGGTGTAACTGGTGCACAAAAGACTTACTCTTAAGTAAAATATTTGATTGGTGCTTGTTTTTTGAATAGTGTTTTATAAAGGAATGAGTCCTTCCAATGTTAATTGTATTTGATCCCGAGGGTTTTGAGCAGGGGAATTCTTAGATCACACATATATACACATATGTAATACAAAGATTATCATTTTGTATATGACTCTCCAGTATAAAATGGGATATTCTCTCGAATTTTGCGAGGTAAGCTTTTAATTGTTTAGTAGAAAAAAATATTTTTCATCTCACTTTTTTTTATAAATTTAATTATCTTAATAATAATGATAATATTCTTCATCATCAACTAAACATCATAATTTCATAGAGAATGAACCCCCTAAGCGAGGTTTTCAAGCAAAATTCCAAGGGATTCGTCATGGCTTGTATGCACCAGTTACACCGTGTAACTCAAGTTCATTTTTAAAAAATTATACAAAATACTACTGAAAAGTTACATATATTATTACTGAAATTTGTATCTTTAATATTGTAATTTTTCAGTAATAATTTGTTTAACTTTTCAGTAATAAATAGTATAACTGTTTAAAAAATACATTTGAATTATACGGTGTAATTGGTGCACAATAGACTTGCTCATTCATTATATCAGCGAGAAGCTCAGTCTCGTCAAGAAATATGTGAGAGAGGACATCTCCTAAAGCCAATAAGATCAACCCATATAAAGGAATGAGATCAAATGTGGCTATATATAGTATAAATATACCATAACATTTTATGTAGGAATAAACAGACCTTTCGTAAAATAAAATGGTCAAATTCTAAAATAAAAAATCATAAATTATATATTTTTTTATTTTTAAAATGTAAATTATATTTAAAGAATCAAAAATATAAAAAAATAATAAAAACTTTTATACAATTTATTTGAATTATTATTCAATATTAATATATACATTTTTATATATTTTGTAAATCTCTTTTCAATAATTTTAGAAATTTTCAAATATTTCTAAATTTTAGGTTTACATATTTTACATAGATTTCTTTAATTTGAACATTTTAATATTTATTTGAAATAAAATTCCAAAAAAATTATTACTACCTCCGTCCCACAAAAGTTTGCATACTTTCCTTTGTAGTTTGTCCCACAAAAGTTTGCATACTCCCAAAATGGAAATATTCCTTTAAATCTCCACCTTTAAAATCTTTACCTCACAATCTCCACCATACACATTCTACTCATTACACTTTTTCTTAAAACCTGTGCCAGGAAAGTACCGCAAACTTTCCTGGGACGGAGGTAGTAACAACTAACACAGTTTCCAAATCAATTTCTAATTTATAATTAATATATTTTTTAATTTTTGATATTTACTCTTATATTTTGATATTTTAAAGTGATTGATAAATAATATGTGCTAAAGTTGGTAAAATATTTATATTTATGGGTATATATTTATAAAAATATTATATAATTTTAGAATACTTTATAGTTTTAAATTTTTATCATTTAAAAAAATAAGGTACTTTTAACTAATTTAATTATATTTATTAAAAGTATGGTATAATTTGGTTAAGAAAAAAATTATAGCTAAGATTTGATAAAAAGTGAAAAAATATGTGTAATTTGACAAAAAAAAAAAAAGAAAGTATGTGCTAGTTTTGATTGGAAGTGTAACGTGTAATTTGACTAGGAGAAAAAGTTATATGAGAAAATTTTAATAAAAACTAAAAGGTATGTGTTAAAATTAATTATTTAATCTGGCTAATATTTAAAGGATAATATTCACAACAATATTACGTGCATGGTAGGTCAAATTTAATCAAACCTCTTAGAAAATTCTAAAGTAAATTTAAAGGAGTTGTGTGACGGGACGTACATTTATTAATAAAATGCAATTATTTTAAAAAAAATAATAAAATTTTAATAAAATTAAATGTGATTATTAATTTTTATTAAAAATTTTAGGGTAACTTACATATTGGTTCAAAAAAATAGCTATATTTACAAATTAGTTCACAATTTTTGCACAGATATATAATTTTTTTCTGCACAGAAGCATATTTTTTTCTGCACATAAGCATATTTGTAATTTGTGTCAATTTTGTGAACCATTTTGTAATTTTCCCAAAATTGTATTATATTTTATAAGTGATAATTTTTACTAATAAGTGAGTCTTGGACAATCTCATATAAAAAAAATTCATCTCAAAGATGCTTATACACCATCTAAAGACCGTATCTTTCATTTTAAGTCCATTTTTTTTAAGGTTACTTATTTCATTTTAGATGCCTAAAAATTGAAGAAAATCTAATTCAAAATAAATTTCTATATATTTCCACTGCCCCAAGTTTCACACTGATCACATGCACATAACATAAAATAAATAATTTATTGTTTTATTAGGTTATGATTACTTTAGGAGAAATAACACATCTTTATTTATTTACTTTATATGTTTATTTTTCGGATTACATGTCCGATCAAGATTAAACCATTATTATTTACTTAAAATAAATTCTAGCTTTTGGACGGTTAAACCTTATTTATCCTTCACAATTCTCTCTCCTTTTCCCATTTCAATTCTCTCTTTTCTTTACTCATTATAAGTTAATCTTAACCATGAAATTAAATAGAATATTATGATATTAACCTTTTTATTATCCTATGAAGTAAACACGTGTTATCTAGGTTTATTTTAACACCTCTTACTATATTAGTATTATCTACACTGTTTTAACAATTAAAGTAAACACAATATTAGGTAGAAGATTTTCATCAAATTAATTTTAATTGTGTATTTGTTTATGTCAAAAAAAAAAAATAACATAGAGAAATAATTATATGTATATTGTAAGAGTAAGGACTGTGGATAATATTCTATTTTTAAGTGTAAAAATTAATACGAGATAAACCAATAGAAAAAATATGAAAACTGATTTGTAGACAAATAGGGTACATAAGGATACCAAACCTTCCTTCCAAACCGACCTGAAACGAGCCACACATAAAAGTTGGGAGAAATTTTTTATATTACAAATTTCTACATATTTTATGATTGGTCGAGAAAGATCTCTTGTTCTTATTATAGGGTCGTGATTGGATCCGCATATATTTGGTAAATAGAATAATCTTCTCCTTTGAGAATAATAAAAAATGGAAAGTGTTCAATTGAAACATGAAAACGTGACTAAATTGGTCCTAGTTACTAAAAAAATTGTAAACTGTTGAAAAAGAAAATTATAAATCTTTTTTTTTGTTTAGTCAAGTTTATCGAATTTATGGAATATGTGATGAACCAACGGAGTTATTTATACCAAGCATTCTTCTTATTTCACGCTATTCCTTTCGAGAAGGGAAGATTAGGGAAATGTAGCTTTCTCCAGATCTTCGGGAAAAGCATGAAAAAACTGGCTCGAATGGTACGATCCCTCTGCCACCCAGAATGAGGGGGGAGGGGGGTTGATCTCGTTGTTCTTAGTCTGTGAAGATGCGTTGTTAGGTGCTCCATTTTTTTCCATTGAGGCCTAACCTTAACCTGGGCTCGAGAGATAGCTGTCCATACACTGACAAGGCATGTATAGATTCTCGAGAAGAGAGGAGCCGCGGTGGTCCCCCCTGAACCGCCCGGATCCCACGAGTGAATCGAAAGTTGGATCTACATTGGATATCACATGAATCGCCCCAATTAATTATTTTTAAATTGAAATAGATAATTAGCTTCATATTAATATTCTATAGAAGTATTTTTTATCAATTCATGGTATAAATGATATATAACTAACATTTTGGTGCCTGAAAGTTAAAAAAAAGATATGAATAAAAGACTTAAAATATAAAACTTCTCAACTAAACCCACATATTTAAATTTTTTGTTTGACATCTATAAATTTTAGTTATTTAAGATAATTTTTTTGAGGCATAATGATAACATTTTTTATTCTTTTATTTCCTAAATTGAGGCAAGTCGTGATGTGACAAAAATATTACTTAATTATCAGGAGGCCCATGATTGAATATTCAAGCCCAGAAAATAAACTATGTTATTTACTTTATTTTTAGTTCTTTTATTCTAAACTCGTAATCGTATTTATAATTGTGGACCCTAGCATGGGCCTAGATTTCCTATTTATTTTAGTTCTGAACTCATAATTAGGGTTGTTGAATTTATATTCTTGAATGAATTTACATCACCTAGTATATATAGTATCAATGTGTTCGTTTCTTCGTGTCTGTGGATCATTTTTTTTTTGTGTGGTAGTGGATCGTTTTTAGCGTGGGCATGACTTAACATTTATGGTAGTGGATCATTTTTTTAAAAGGCCCATTTCATTTCGTGCCGCAGGAGGCAGATGCTTTGAGGGTAGCTACATTGTTCTTTCGAGAGGCATATTGTTTGCATGGTCTTCCCTCTTTTATTTTATCTGATCGTGATTCCAGGTTTCTCAGTTTCTTTTGGAAGAGTTTGTAGTGTATGTCTAATATGTGCCTGGACTTCAGTAGTGCGTATCACCCTCAGACGGATGGTCAGACAGAGGTGGTGAATAGGTCTTTGGGAAACTTACTTCGGTGCCTTGTTGGGGAGAACTTGCGCTCTTGGGATATATAGTTGAGTCAAACGGAGTTTGCTCATAACTGGATTGTGAACTGGTGCACCGGCCTCGCTGATTTTCAGATTGTGCTTGCTACTATTCCTCGTGGTCCAACTGACCTAATGTCTTTACCTACGTCGGTTCGCGCTGATGTTAAAGCTGTGGATATGATTGAGGCTCTCTGGGCTACACATCAAATCACCTACGACCAGTTACTGGCCTCGGCCATAGCTTACCGTTTAAGAATTCTGTCACATGTTCGCACTCCAGATGTCTTCAACATGAAACACCTGACTCCTTAAACTGGGGATAATGATGAGTTGGAGGATGCCAAGTCCGGTTCGAGGGCGAACCTTTTCTCAAGTCTAGAAAATAAACTAAGTTATTTATTTTATATTTTATTTTTAATTCTTTTATTCTAAGCGCAATAATCGTATTTATCATTGTGGACCCTTGCATGGGCCTGAATTTCCTATTTATTTCAGTTCAGAAGGGTTGCTGAATTTGGATTCTTGAATTACACCACCTAGTATACGTAATATCATGGTGTTATTTTCTTTGAATTAAAATTTCCGCTACGTCAAATCGTTACAAATGTTCTAAATATTAATTTTCTTTATATTTAATAAATATTGTTTAAGTATAGCTTGCCCTACTTTCTTGATTCATAACAAAAGGAGTTTTGAAGAGAATTGAAGGGTTTGAAGTGCTAATATCTTTTCTAAAGGTGAAAAATAATTTTTTACTGTTTTGATATATATTTTAGTAGAGCTCCGTAGAAAAATGCATTGTGGTTTTGGTGGTTTTAAATAACTAAGCTAATAAAAGGATGTCATGTGAAAAACTATATAAGACCAAGAACTCGATGTCTTTCAGTAAATATAACATAATATTTAACGAAATTCAACTGAACGTACATTTATGGAAATTTATACAATGCTCGATCTAACTCGTTGATAACTTAGATCTTAAAAACCACCATATTTGTGATGTCATGAGACTGATCATGTTTGAACATCTTACATTATCACCATATTTGTGGCATATCACTTGAGGTTAGTTGCATTAGAAATATTTTAGAGGGCCCTTTTTATAGTGTGAAGTGAATGTTATTCTTCAAATATATATGAAGTGAAGTACAATACTAAATCTATTAATTTGTGTTTCAATGCACATTTCTTCTAGAAGAGGTTGTGTTTTTGGTATCCATTCATGAAGTGCAAGCAAGCTTAGTGTGGGTCAAAAATTTCTCATATTGTGGTTGTTTTTGGATAATTTTTTACAAAAGAATAATATTATACACGCATTATATATTTTATCCATAAAATACACTTTTAATTCACACACATGTAATTGTCTATAAATGATTTCTAACGGATACATTATAATCTTTTGAAAAAAAAGATTCTTATTAACCTAAGTAAATTGACAATCAAAATTCAAACCCTTAACCATACATTAATAGAACAACTCATTCTTTCCAAAGATAATTGCCACATTTATGTCAATTTTCCATCAAATTCCATCCAATTAATAAAAATCAATCGACCAATTGTCGCAAATTAATTTTTCAAACTCTATTCTCAAAAATTTAAAAATTTATCACTACAAAATTGCGAATAGAGTAAGTATTTGAATCAATTTACATACCAATTCTAACACAAATTAATTTTCAACAGAATACAACACACCAACTTTCCTCTCATCCTTTGGACCCTCTTTAATGCTACAAACCAAGAAAAACCCGACAACCCCTCATATATATTTCTTCACTGTTCCAATTTTCAAACAATATTTTATTTTATTCAAACTTCCACACAAATATGAGATTTTCATCACTCTTCAAAGCCGCCGAAGTAACAACCACCGCCGCCACAACGTGGCGGTGGCGTCGGGGCTGCGTCAGCAGCCCCAAGACCCTCTCCTTCCGGGCCACCGCCGCCGACCCCGTCTCCAAAATTTCCCCGGATTCGTTTTTCGAGCACGGGGAAGAGGACGAGGAGGAGGAGGAGTCGGCGGTGGTGAGCGGGATGAGGTCGGAGAGGCTGTTCTTCGAGCCTGGAGTGACGAATTCCATCCTGGAAGAAGCAAAACATCGGCCGGAGATAAGTGGAGAGATGGTGGTGATGAAATCGTTCGACCCGGTGTTGGACTTCCGGGCGTCGATGGAGGAGATGGTGGCGGCGCACGGCCGCCGGAGAGACTGGGAGTTCATGGAGGAGCTCTTGACGTGCTATTTGGAGGTGAATGAAAGACGGAATCACCCCTACATTGTTGAGGCTTTTGCGGATATGGTGATTCATCTGTGCCGCCGTAATTTGGCGGCCGCGGACGACAACCCGAGGCGGCGGTCGTTCACGTCGCCGCTGTCGTATACATCGTCCTCCGCGAGCCCGTGCTTGTCGTTGCCGGAGAAGGAGGATAGCGGCGGCGCCGTCGTTGAGAGAAGGAAATGGAGGTAGTAAGCTAAGACGGAATTTTGTATACTGATTGAGTGTTAATTAATTAGTGTATTTAATTTTGGGTTAGTTTAATTTTAGTGTTTATTTAGGTGGTATAATAATTTTGGCCTTTGTCTTGAAGGTGTGACAGTTGAATTGTTTGATGAAAAGAAATTGGAAATTGATATCTAATTTATACAGGAATAATTTTGGTTATGGAATAATATTTTGAATTGAATGAATTAGTGATGGTGTTTACAATTTTAATTTCAAACAATATTGGGTCTCTTATTTTTGAAGTGATATTGTACATGCTGTATAATTGTGATTTTACGATATTAATGTATGTATTGATATGTATTAATGTATGTTTATATATCGATAAAATACGTAAATATTTATTTTATAGTACGTATATGAAGATCAAATAATTTTTAAGTTAAAAACTAGCGTAGAATGAAAATCAATATTTATATATTTATGAGGTATATATGATTGATTCCTTAAAAATGAGAAATAAAATTTCAAATATTTTTTACTTTTTTTCTTTTCGTTTTATTCATATACCTTAATTTGGGCATCACTTCTCACTTTGTACTTTTCTTTAATAAATATATTGAACATATATAGGTCCAATGAGCAATGGTTATTTGTTTAAGATATTAGATTTATAGCATATATTCAACATTTTACGTACTACGGCATGCACGGAAAATAAAATACGAGATGAAATACGGTATGCACGGAAAATAAAACACGAGATGAAATACGTCATGCACGGAAAATAAAACGCGACATGAAATAACTAATATATATAACCGATTTTGATAAAATTTCCATCTCTAGTATTAATTAGTGGGGTCCATTCTCTCATTTTTCTTTTTTTGTTTCTCTTAAATTCTTGAAATGGCAAAACTTAATTACTATGTATAATTGTTTTTCTTATTTATGTAAATATATATATTTAGAAAAATTAGACAAGCATTTTGATTTCACCCTAAATTGGAATTCAAATTGTACACAGTAACTTTCAATTGACAGGAACATGACTATTGATGCAAAAAATTGGAGTGGTCCTCTCTGCACCAATTTAGTGAACTGCACCAACTGCACCAATTATCAAAAACCCAAAACTGAGATTTTTTAATTTTTTAAAAATTTAATAAATAGTGGGTGGTATTTAATTATAGGTTTAGTTTCGAATCAATTAATCACCTTTTAATCTAATTTAGAATTTTGTATGACTGTAAATAAATCACTGCCCTTCCCATAAATATTATTGCAAATTAATTTTTCAGACAACCTTTTTTTTTTTTAATATCTGTGTGTGATATGACTTGCCAATATAGCACACCCTTAGTCAAAACAACATTTATTTTAAAATTTGTAATAAATAAATAAAAGTATGTTAAAGGGGGTTGACCAATTAAAAGTGTAAGTTGCAATAAAATTTAAATGGTGATGATTTATTTGTAATCATCCAAAATTCTAAATTAAATTAGAATTGAAGTAAATACTAAATATGGTTATTTAAATTTAAATTTAATTCACAATTAAGCTTTTTTCTTTAAGGATATGTTTATTCCGGGACTCATCGAGATGAAATTAGAACTTTGCTATTCAAGTTCCATATGAGATTAAAATTTAAAATTAAAATTACTAAAATTTTCAAAATTACATGTGTACCTATTATTACTTTCACAAATTTTAATACAATCACTTCATTTTATTACTATATATTTATTCACTCTCTCCAATTTTTCTCTCACCCAATGCAATAATAATAATAATACAACATCAATAATTATTAAACTTTGCTTTGACATAAAATTAAAATTTCATCATATTAAAATTTCAAAATAAACACGTATTTTTATTATTCATCAAGATATTCAAATTTGGGTCGACACTTACATATTGGTTCAAAAAAATCACTATATTTACAAATTGATAAAAAAAATTTGCACGGTTTTTTTTTTTTTTTTTTTGCACGGAATTTTTTTTTTTTTTTGCACGGGACCAATATGTAATTTTTGTCAATTTGTTGAATCATATTGTACTTTTTAGAATTTTAAAGTCATGATTTTCCCGTACCTATACATGTAAATCTAAAACCGTTGAGAGAAGAATAATTTGAAGGCAAAAATAAATAAATAAATAAATAAATATATGTGCTGTGAAATGAAAATTGCAATGATATGAAATGACACTTATTTTTGAGTCAATTATGAGGGTGAAAAGTGCCTTTTTTTTCAATTTCAATTTTTCAACAAAAAAATACAGAAAAAGTGTTTTGTAGGGCATCTTATATTTATCAGGCGTCGCTGGCGGATGACATTTAAGTCATTTTTTGTCTGCTAATCTAATCAGCTCAGAAATTAGAAGAAAACTACAAAACAGAAAAAGGGAAATTATTCTCAAGAATGTTGCAGTAAAATTTGGTGGTCCTATTATTGCAAAATTTGAGTTTAAAATCTGATGTTTGATACAATCAAACTGGGGCATGGATTTTAATAACTGAACGTGATTGTGTTTGGTCATTTTATGGTTTGATGATACCACAGCTCCATCACTCCAAAACAAAACACACATCCATGTTTGGATTGATGTGATGTGATGAACAATGTGCATCTTTATAATTATAGTATATATATTGACTTGACTCATATATATATATAATTATGTCCTTTAAAGTGGATAAGAAAAGAAGTGAGTGAGTTTTGTTGGTTACTATGTGGGTTGTAATATAAGTGATTATATATATTAAGTTTAAGTTTTTAGATGTGATATGTTTTTAGAGTTGGTATATTGTCTGAACCACTTTTTAATAAGGTAAAAAAATAAATTCATAAATAAAAATCTTGTATCACAAAGTGGTTTATATCATGAAAATGATTTATATAATACTTTTATTTTTTTCTCTTCACCCTTACATATGTTTAATTTTATGAGTGTATGTCTTCATAATGATTATACCATTAATATTGTGCTCCAATTAAAAAAAATAGTTGAGTAAAAAGAAAGTTGTTAGTTGTGACATATAGGATTGATTGAGGAAGATGATTATAAAATGAGTGAAGAGTAATCAAATGGGGGTAATGATTATCTTATTTAGAAAAAAAAAAAACAATGTTATGTACATTTTTTGTCCTCACTGACTAATACTCCCTCCCCAGATGTGTTTTCACATTTGGGAGTGCACATCTTTTAAGAAAAGTAGGATGATGTGTAAAGTTATATTAAAATAATGAAATTAGTTTGATTGAAAGTAATGACTAGTGTAAATATGTGAATATTGTGAGGATAAAGTTAAAATAATAGTTTCCATTTATAAGGTGTGAAAACAATTGTGGGATTAATAAAAAAATAAAATGTGAAAATAATTATAGATTTAAGGAAAGAATAGAGAATCTAATTGGGGGGAGGATAGGGATGGCAACGGGGCGGGTCTGGGACGGGTTTAGCCTGTCCCAGGACCCGCCCCGCCAGAAATTTTTGGACCCGGGACCCGCCCTGTCCCGCCCCGCGAACCCATCGGATTTTACCCGCCCCGCCCCGCCTAGTTTTAGTATACATATCAAATGCATTACAAAAAATATCTTAATTTTAAAATATAACATCAATATGCATTTGAATGATTTAAAAGATAATAAATACACGAAATAGTCCATTTCAAGTTTCAACATATTAAATCTAAATATTTAAAATCATACATACATTGTTCATTGAAAATTAAAATGATAAAATCTATTAATGAACTCTTGTACCAATTATGTTCGTGATTTTATGAGCATATCTAATCTAATATTTTAATGATTATGTTAATTAATAGCCTAGTTTTTATATATTTAATTATACATATATAATACTCCCTCCGTCCCGTAGAAATTCACACCCTACGGGACAACACATTTTTAAGAAAAAAATATTTTATATATAAAGTAGTGGCATATGGGTAAAAATGTGTATAAATTTGTGAGTGTGGACGTAAATCAATATTTCTTTTTTTAGTACTGTGCAAATTTGTATGAGGCGTCAAAATAAGAAAAGTGTGCAAATTTCTGTGGGACAGAGGGAGTATAATGTATTCATGTAATTATATATTTAATATAGATATAATATATGCGGGGCGGGTTCGGGACGGGTCCACCTAATACCAAGACCCGTCCCAGACCCGACGAGTTTTAGATCAAACGGGTCCAACTCACGACCCGTTTGATCGGGTTTTCACCCGGCCTGAATGGGACGGGTTCGTGGCTGGACCCGCCCCATTGCCATCCCTTGGCGAGGGCAATGTTATAGATATGATATAAATAAATGGATACTATACCTTTTTATAATTTTTGAACTTTTAAAAAAGATAAAATTCTTATTAAAAAGAATTAAAAAAAAGTGAAAATAAATACAGTGAAAAGGCATATTGTTGAGTGAAACTGTGGCAGACTAACTAGACCGGTCAAAATGGGTTGGGCCCATTGGGCCAATCTGCCATAATAAAACGAAGGTTAGACCAAGCATTTTTAAGCCCACATGGAAACGGGTCTAGACGGACCAGCCCATTTGTATTGTGGGGCAGGACACGGGCTAGGGTGGACCAACCTGCATGTTTGTATTTATTATATATGTGTATTACATATGATATTTTTTTAATTAATTCATAAATTTAAAATTTTTATTATTAATTTTCTTAATTTCTTTCCAACAAAACAACAAATCGTCGTGCCCCTCTCACCAAAAAGGAAAAAAAAATCTAGTAGTTAAACCCCAAACTGCCACCATCGTAGTTAATCGTGACACCACTTTATGTAGTTCTCCGGCTATTCGTCGTAGTTAATCACCGCCGCCAAGATGATTTTAATGATGTGATGATTGATGAATTTTGAGACTTTTTGGTTTGTGTCAAGTTATGTTGTCATAAGATTATTAATTTATTTTATGAATTTTATTTTATTAAATTTGTGGCTCTCGTATGAGATTTGCATTATATTTGATGAGCATTATCATATGAGATTTGTGATTATAGCAGTGAGATATTAGTTATACATTAATTATGTGATTTTATTTAATGAATTTAGTTGAAGGTATATTTTATAATTATTTTTTAAAAAAGAAAAAAAATTGGGGCCCGCCAAAAACTACAGTGCACCATTAAATGAGATAGGTTGGAATTTTTGCAGTCCGCTATATTTTCAGCTCGCCTCGCCCTGTCAAAAGGCGGTTTTTGCGGGTTTAGGCTCACTCCGCCAGCCGGCCCGTTTTAACAGTTCTAGGACTAACTTTTCAAATTTATTGTCCTTTTCTTCAAAATTGTTTGTGTTTTGACTTACTTTATAAAGTTTTTTCTAGTATTTCATTCCCTTTAATACAGACATTTGCCTTTAATAATTATTTAAGATGTCATTTATTACACGTACATTGTAATAAAATCAATTTAAACATCAAAGTGGAAAATGAGATCAGTGTTGATTTTTTTTTTCAAGATTACCTAATTTTACTTTGGTTAGAGATGAGAATAGATCGAGTCGACTTAGGTTTCATGTTGAAAAGTCTGGGCATGGAATATGTGTCAGGCTCGAGTCTGACTTGGGCTTGGAATATGTGTGTTAGGCTCAAGTCTGGCTTGTTACCTTGTGATATGCTTTTTAGTAGGCTTAAACTTTTTCAATGAAAGAACTGAATTTGAAGGTCGATTTAAAGTTTTTTAGGCCTAATTTATTTTAATGTCAAAACTAAATATAACTATATTAATCTTGTAATTTTAAAATTTGTTTAGTTCTATTTTTAGTGATATCTAGGGTTATTAATTTTTTAGTTTATTTAATTCAATAATTCTTAAATATATTATTTATATTAATTTAGTTGAAATAAAAGTAGAGCTAATAATATATAAACTATGCATTGTATAAAATATATCTAAATTCTTTAAATGCCAACTTGTTGAACTTAAAAGATAAATTTTTAAAGGCTTTGACATAGTTTAATTAAATATATATACTTTAAAAGAACTTAAGTCTTACTTGTCAATTAAAAAGATCAAATCGTTCTTTAGTAGGGAGCTATTAGGTAGTTTGATTTATTCTCACTCCTAATTTTGATACTTTATTTTGTATTTTATTACCTTTAATACATGATAGCTATCATTAATAATGATTTTTTATATCATTTATTACATATTAAGACGAAACACTTGATCAAAGTAGAATTGTTTCGTGTTTATTTACCTAATTAAGATCACATATTCTATTTTTTGATGATAAATAATAATTATACGATTGACGAACAACCCATGCAAAAATGGAGTGAACAACATGTGTTATTATGACACAAGGAGCGAGCATCCTGTTTAAGAATAAAATGAAGAGTTAACAACCCTTATACATTCAGGAGAGGGAGCGAACAACCCATTATATCAGCTGCTCGCCACCAAGGAGCTGTTCGCTCCCCACAAAGAAAATGTACGGGCTAGTACCCATTTAATTAGAGAACTGGTTGCAACAATGGAGATTGAAACCCAATTTTACTATTTTTCGATGTATTTTTCTCATATTTATCCATTAAGGACACTGTCCTCACCACGTAATGTGTGGCAATACATTTACCACCTCCTACTTATATTTTTGCCTATTCTAATTTTCACAATAAAAGGGGAAATTTTGTAGGAAACTAGTGTTGGATGACTGAAAATAATAATAAAAAATAAATAAAAGGAAAATCGAGGCTCGTGAGAAACACGATTTCCTTAAAACAAATAATGCCCCTCACTCTCCAAGTGCTAAGTGAATCGAAGTGACAATTGTTTCCCAAGATACAACGATTTATAGCAACGATTTAACACGATATCTTGCTATTACGAACTGAGATATTGTTCGTAAATCACCGGAGTATGAACGGAAAAATAGTAGAATATTTGGACAGAATAATGGGGCAGATTGCCGGAAAGGTATCTGACTCAAGTATTGTAATTCTTGTTTTCCTTTAATTTCTTGCAACACATAAGAATACTATTTATAGTACTAAAAAATGACTGTTGAAGTGTCTCCATAAAGACCCACAAATGGTCTTGACTGAAACAAAAAAAAAACATTTGAATTAATTGCATTAAAACAGGTTTTTTAAGTTTCAAAAACGTGTTGTAACTGTAGAGATTTTGAAATCTCAGCAGGCCTGAAAAACGCCTCTCAGGCAGACCTTCAGGATACTTAGGTCAGGCTAAACTTGGCTCAGGTCAGGATACTCAGGGTCAGGTCAGGCTGAACCTGGCTCAGGTCAGGCTGATCCTGACTCAGTTCAGGATACTCAGAGTCAGGTCAGGCTGATCCTGACTCAGGTCAGGATACTCAGAGTCAGGTCAGACTGAACCTGACTCAGGTCAGTATGACCTTCAGGGTCAGGTCAGGCTGACCCGGACTCAGGTCAAGCTGACACTCAGGCTCAGCAAAAATTTCCTGACTCGGGAAAAAAAAATTCAGGCAAAACTTAGCTTGTCAGGTCCCCACCAAATCGGTGCGACATTCGTGTCCGCACACAAGTTCGAGGTTTTTAGGCCAAATTCGGCCATGATTTGCACCCCCTCTGCGCACACGCATAGAGTGTGGAGGAGCATAACCCCATTACTTTCTTGCAAGCTAAGGATGGGTTTCTCCTTATATACTCACTTCCTCAACAACAATTTTCCAATGTGGGACAAGGCTTTAGCCTTTCCCTTCATCTTTTATTTCCCTTCTTTCTCATCCTCAACACTAATTTTCCAATGTGGGACAAATGTTCCCTTCATTTCTTCATTTGTTACAACAAACTTAAAAATTCAATTTCTCATTCACCCAATATCGGAATTGGGCGAGTAATATATCGAATCGAAGCTCTCTTTGAGGAGCAAAAATTCCAAAAATCCCCCACATGAATGGAAATTGATACAGATACCAAAATAAATTGGTGATATATAACGACCTTAGAAGCTTGCAAAGGATATGTAGGTGTTACCCTTTGAACCTTCCCTTGTGAAAGTACACTTACTTTACTAATTGAATAGTAGACGTGATGTCTTTGAACTATCAACCATTAGTGTAAACGATGTTGTAATTCACTTAAGTTCTTCCTAACAACTCTCAGTTCTCATGAGTATGTTCGTTTCGGCCATGAACATCGTCTGGTTCTGCAAGATTTTTAGGAATATGCCTTATAATATCCCCTTCGAAGCGGCCCTACTTCTCTCTCACATAGGTGATTCTTTTAAGAGTATCTCAAGCTCTTCTCAAATCATTAATAGTCATTTTGCTAATCCTCATACCACTTCACTGTAACATCTTTTAGGCAATAAGTATTTTAGGGTTTAATTAGATTATCCCCCACAAAACAGTGATTTTGAGTTAGACAATTAGGTTGTCCTTTTGAACCTATTTCTTGGGACCTCCAATCATTTAGGTAAGGTTTTCCTTCATCTCCACTCATTTTTCTAAGGCTTTAAGACCCATTCCTCTAGATGACGACAAAACTAACTCTCTATTTAACACTTTGGTTAACGGATCCGCTATGTTATCTTTAGACCTTACATAGTCTATTGTGATAACCCCAGTTGAGAGTAGTTGTTTAATGGTATTATGTCTACGACGAATATGTCTAGACTTACCATTATATAGATTACTTTGTGCCCTACCAATTGCAGATTGACTATCACAATGAATGCAAATTGGTGGCACTGGTTTCGTCCATTTTGGAATATCTTCTAAAAAATTCCTAAGCCATTCGGCTTCTTCACCACATTTATCTAGAGTAATAAACTCCGATTTCATGGTGGATCTTGCTATCACAGTTTGTTTAGAAGATCTCCAAGATATGGTTGCGCCTCCTAAAGTGAAGACGTATCCACTTGTAGACTTTGAGTCCTTTATGTCCGATATCCATTAGCATCGCTATAACCTTCAATTACAGCCGGATATCTAGTATAATGTAGTCCATATTCTCGCGTATGCCTCAAGTATCTAAGTACTCTTACAATAGCTCTCCAATGACATTCACCTGGATTACTAGTGTATCTACTTAACTTGTTTACGGTGTAGGCCAAGTCCTGTCTTGTACAACTGGTTAAGTACATTAGACTGCCTATTACTCTTGAGTACTCCACTTGACTCACACCTTCACCTCTATTTTTGGCTAGATGTTGGCTAGGATCTATCGGAGTTCTAGCAAAACCCGTATCATTTTTGCTAAACTTCTCTAGAATCTTATCCACATGATGAGTTTGACTCAAGACAATTTCATCTGATGTTTTGTGAATTTTAATTCCAAGTATAACATCAACTAGTCCCATATCTTTCATGTCAAATTTGGAATTCAACATATTCTTTATGGACTTCACCATTTTATCATTACTTCCAATGATTAATATGTCATCTACATAAAGACACATGATTATGTAACCATCTTCGGTGTATTTTATATAAACACATTTGTCACATTCATTAATTTGAAATCCATGTTCTAACATGGCATTATCAAATTTCTCATCCCATTGTTTTGGTGCTTGTTTCAAACCATATAATGATTTTACTAATTTGCACACCTTGTTTTCTTGTCCCGGAGCTAGAAACCCATCGGGTTGTTCCATGTAAATCTCCTCATCTAAATCACCATTTAGAAAGACGGTTTTTACATCCATTTGATGTATTTCTAGATTTCTCAAAGCGACAATCGCTATGATTAATCTTATCGACGTAATTCTCGTGATGGGAGAATACGTATCAAAATAGTCAAGACGTTCCTTTTGTCTATAACCTTTTATCACAAGTCTAGCCTTGTATTTATCAATGGTCCCGTCCGCTTTTTTTTTTTTTTTTTGAAAATCCACTTGTACCCTAATGGTTTACTTCCCGGAGGGAGATCCACTAGTTCCCACGTGTGATTTTGCAAAATAGAATTTACTTCACTTTGAATTTCTTCTTTCCAAAGAGGACGTTCGGAAGAGTTCACAGCTTCTTTAAAGCTTTGAGGTTCACTTTCGAGCATGTAAGTTAGAAAATCCGGACCAAAGGATTTTTCTACTCGTGCTCTTTTACTACGTCTTGGTTCAACCTCTTCGTCATCTACAATTTCATCAATTGTAGGATTTGCAAAACTAGGGTTTGCATGGCTAGGGTTTTCATATTCTTTAGAAGTACTAGCCCCTTCATTTACTTTGCATGGAAATATGTGCTAAAAAAAATGAGGCATTTCTTGATTCCATGATTGTATTCTTATGTATATCATCAATTTGTGATTCATACTCAAGAAACCGATAGACACTACTGTTATGTGCATATCCAATAAATATACAATCAACAGTTTTAGGACCTATTTTTACTTTCTTAGGTGGTGGAATTGCAACCTTAGCAAGACACCCCAACACTTTTAAATATTTATAAGATGGTACTCGACCATGCCATAATTCATATGGACTTTTATCAACTTTCTTATGTGGTATCTTATTTAAAAGATAATTTGCCGTTAACAGCGCTTCACCCCACATATTTTGAGGAAGTCCGGAATCTAGTAACATTGCATTCATCATTTCTTTCAATGTTCTATTTTTTCGTTCCGCGACACCATTTTGTTGAGGTGAATAAGGTGCGGTAGTTTCATGCCTAATTCCGTTTTTATAAAGCACGAACTTGTCAAAAGCTTCGTCTTTACTTTTTAGAAGATACACAAAACAAAATTTTGTGCTATCATCTACAAAAGTGATGAAATATTTATTTCCACCACGTGTTTGTACACCTTTTAAATCGCACACATCTGTGTGAATTAATTCAAGTGGTTCACTATTTCTTTCAATAGTTCGGAAAGATGAACGAGTCATTTTCGCTTCTACACTAATCTCACACTTATGATTTGTATCAATTTGGAGTGTAGGAATACTATTCATATTCATTAATTTTCTTAATGAATTAAAATTGACATGTCCCAAACGACCATGCCAAGTAATAGACGACTCAATCAAATAAGAAGAAGATGAAGCATTTTTATTCATATTTCTCTTGATCGTCATTACATTGAGCTTAAAAAGCCCATCACATTCGTAGCCCTTTCCGACATACACTCAATTCTTGGATAAAATAATTTTATCCGCCCCAATTACAATTTTGAACACATGTTTGTTCAACAAAGACCCGGACACCAAATTCTTACGAATTTCCGGTACATACAAAACATCGTTCAAAGTCAACTCCTTATCGGAGGTATATTTCAGCACTACCTTCCTTTTTCCTTTGACGTCGGAAGTAGCCGAATTGCCCATGTAGAGCTTCTCTTCATGAACATTTTCATCAAGGAAATTAAACAATTCCTTGGAGGAACAAATATGACGGTTTGCACCCGTATCGAGCCACCATTCACGTGGGTTTGAGCCCACCATATTTACCTCGGACACAACGGCCGAGAAATGTCTCTCATCTTGGTTGACCATATTCGCTTGGTCTTTCTTCAGCTTTCTACATTGAGCCGCCTTGTGACCGGGCTTCTTGCAATTGTAGCAAGTCCCGGTAAATTTCTTTTTGAACTCATTCTTCTTCGGACCCAAATTTTTGGTCGAAGGGTTTTCTTTTTTCTTCCCATTATTTTTGGGGTTGGTCCTCGAGCCTTGGCCTAGTTCAACAATGTTGGCTTTTGGCTCGGATGCACCATATTTTTTGCTTGATTTCTTGTTGTCCTCTTCAATACGAAGACGAACAACAAGCTCCTCCACGATCATCTCCTTTCTTTTAGTTCTTGAAGTCCTTCCATCCGGTCGACAATTTGTCTATTATGGCCACCACTTGGAACGACTCGCTTATTATCATCCCTTCCGCATAGATATCGAAAATGATAACCTGTAGCTTCTGCACTTGGCTAACAACCGGTTTAGTATCCACCATTTTAAAATCAAGAAACTTACTCACAAGAAATTTCTTTGTCCCGGCATCCTCCTTCTTGTATTTTTTCTCAAGAGTTTCCCACAACTCTTTTGCAGTTTTGATCCCAAGGAACACATTGTAAAAAGCGTCGGAGAGGCTGTTGAGAATATAATTCTTGGACAGAAAGTCCAAGTGATTCCATGCTTCTTGGGCAAGCACGGATTGCTCATCGGGTTCAGCGGGAAGAGTGGGAGGATCTTCCCTTAAGAACCTCGTCAAGTTGAGCGTGGTTAAGTAAAAGAGCATCTTTTGTTGCCACCTTTTGAAGTTCATCCCCGTGAATTTCTCCGGCTTGTCGTGGTGGTGAACAGGAATCGTCACCGAAGGAACCGTAGAACCAACGAAAGTGGAAGCGGAGGCTGGAGCAATAGGAGCCACCGGGGTAGTATCATTCGTCATGGTTAGTTTTGTATCAGCCATCTTGAAGTTTATTTGTTTTAAGACTGTACGAAACTAGTGTAGGATGACTAAAAATAATAATAATAAAAAAGAAAAATCGAGGCTCGTGAGGAACACGATTTCCTTAAAACAAATAATGCCCCTCACTCTCTAGGTGCTAAGTGAATCGAAGTGAAACTTGTTTTCCAGGATACAACGATTTATAGCAACGATTCAACACGATATCTTACTATTACGAACTGAGATATTGTTCGTAAATCACCGAAGTATGAACGAAAAAATAGTAGAATATTTGGACAGAATAATGGGGCAGATTGCCGAAAAGGTATCTGAATTTTTTCCACTCAAGTATTGTAATTCTTGCAACACATAAGAATAGGGGTGAGCACTGTTTGGTTTTAACCGAAAAACCGAACCGAACCGAACCGAAATAAGAATTTGGTTCGGTTAATTTGATATTCGGTTCGGTTTTGGTTTTAAATATTTAAACTTTTGGTTTTCGGTTTCGGCTTCGGTTTTTAGGGTAAAAAAACCGAAAAACCGAAAACCGAACCGAATTTAAACATATATATATATATATATATATATAATTATAATGTATAATACTATTACTAATATATATAAATAAATTAAATAAATATTATATTACATAAATATAATTACATTACATATAGATAAAAAAAATCCTAACCCTCAAACCAGTAAGTTACCCCTTCCAAATTCCCTCCCACACCCTCACCCTCACGGCGCCTCACTTCCAGAAATTCCCTCCCCCACCCTCACGCCACTCACCCCATTCTAATCCGTCGCCGTCCGCCTAAGCTCACGGCGGGCGACCACCAAATCACCACTTCTCCTCTCCCTGTTTCCGCACACACAATTTTAACTAGTGATATTTCAGTTAATATGGTTATAAACCGAAACCGAACTAAAAATTTCGGTTTCGGTTTTTTCGGTTTTTAATGTATATGGTTCGGTTTTGGTTTCTAATAATAATAAATTCGGTTATGTCAGTTTTGGTGATTTAGTTCGGTTCGGTAACCGAACCGAACCATGCTCACCCCTACATAAGAATACTATTTATAGTACTAAAAAATAACTGTTGGAGTGTGTCCATAAAGACCCACAAATGGTCTTGACCGAAATCGAAAAAAGACGTCTGAATTAATTGCATTAAAACAGGTTTTTAAAGTTTCAAAAACGTGTTGTAACTGTAGAGATTTTGAAATCTCAGCATGCCTGAAAAACGCCTCTCAGGCTAACCTTCAGGATACTCAGGTCAGACTGAACCTGGCTCAGGTCAGGATACTCAGGGTCAGGTCAGGCTGATCCTGACTCAGGTCAGGATACTCGGGAAATAAAAATTTAGGCAAAACTTAGCTTGTCAGGCCGTCACCAAATCGGTGCGACATTCGTGTCCGCACACAAGTTCCAGGTTTTTAGGCCAAATTCGGCCATGATTTGCACCCCCTGCGCGCACGTGTAGAGTTTGGAGGAGCATAACCCAATTACTTTCTTGCAAGCTTAGGATGGGTTTCTCCTTATATACCCACTTCCTCAACAACAATTTTACAATGTGAGACAAAGCTTTAGCCTTTCCCTTCATCTTCCATCCTCAACACTAATTTTCCAATGTGGGACAAATGTTCCCTTCATTTCTTCATTTGTTACAACAAACTTAAAAATTCAATTTCTCATTCCCCCAATATCGGATTTGGGCGAGTAATATATCGAATCGAAGCTCTCTTCGAGGAGCACAAATTCCAACAAATTTCTCTTACATTAACAAAACTCTGCACAAATTCCTCCGTATGTACTACGAAATTTAGCAATTCCAGCAACTTAATTATATAAGTTTGTTGGTGATTTTTATGATAAAAGCCACATAAAGATCTTCATTAAGCAAAAATCATCAACACTATTCTATTCTATTCTAAGTTGGTGTTTCATCTTTTATTTAATTACTTTTAATACTTATAATAATAGATAATATAATGTTATTTAATTCTTGTATTATGCATTAAAATCAATAATATATGAGATAAAACACTAAAATGAAATAGAGAATGTCTTTTTTTCCAATTAAAATTAGCTATTCCAATTTGGGGTTTCATCTTATATTTCATCTCATTAATAATAATTTGTGATTATTATATTACTTCCAATAAAATTAGGGTTATAATTTAGTAGGTCTTAAGTTATATATGATATTATGATCACATGGCAGACCCAATTGAGCAATTACGTACGGTAGAGTAATTTGTCTCAAGTAAAGCTCTACACTTTCATTGTTAAGAAGATGTACAAAGAAATTATTGATTTTTTAAAAGATATTTTTAAATAACTTTAGGGTTAACATGTGCTTGACAATGCTCATTGTTTCATTTATTAAATTATTACACATACATTAAAACCAATAAAACACTAAATAAAATACCAAAATGGAATATATATCCATGATGATTTTTTATATCATTTAATTATACGTGATATGTATTTTAATAAATGAACCAAAAAATTAAACAAAAAAATAGTTGGTGCTTTTTTTTTTTACATATAAATTGTAAAGTTTTTAGGATTTTTTAAACTATTTTAAAATATTACACACTTAGTAGGATCCGGATCCCCTCCTGCACAAGAGGGGATCTCCATCCTTAGTGCAAGAGGGGATCTCCGTCCTTAGACGTTTTAAAGACTATTTTAAGAAATTTATAAAGTAATTCAAAATAAAAATAATTTTGAATAAAAGGACAATAAATTTGAAAAGTTAGTCCTAGAACTGTTAAACAGGCTGGCTGACGATGTGAGTCTAAATCCGCAAACCGCCTTTAAACAGGGCGAGGCGAGCTGAAAATGTAGCGGACTGATAAAATTCCAACCTATCCCATTTAATGGCGCACTGCAGTTTTTGCCGGGCTTCAATTTTTTTTTCTTTAAAAAAAAATAGCTATAAATTATACCTTCAACTAAATTCATTAAATAAAATCACATAATTAATATATAACTAATATCTCACTGCTATAGTCACAAATCTCATATGGTAATGCTCATCAAATATAATGCAAATCTCATACGAGAGCCACAAATTTAATAAAAAATTCATAAAATAAATTAATAATCTTAAGACATAACTTAGCACAAACAAAAAAGTCTCAAAATTCATCAATCATCACATCATTAAAATCATCTTGGCAGCGGTGATTAACTACGACGAATAGCTGGAGAACCACGTAAAGTGGCGTCACAATTAACTACGATGATGGCAGTTTGGGGCTTAACTATTAGAATTATTTTTCCCTTTTTGGTGAGAGGGAAACGACGATTTGTTGTTTTGTTGGAAAGGAATTAAGAAAATGAATAATTTTTTTTTAAAATTTATGAATTAATTAAAAAAAAATCATATGTAATACACGTATATAATAAATTCAAACAGACATGTTGGTCCACCCTAGCACGTGGCCCGCCCCACAACCTAAACCTGCCGGTCCGTTTAGACCTGCTTCCATGAGGGCATAAAAATACTTGGCCCAACCCTCGTTTTATTATGGCGGACTGGCTCAATAGACCCAACCCATTTTGATCGGTCTAGTTAGTCCGCCACAGTTTCACTCAACAATATGCCCTTTCGCTATATTTATTTTCACTTTATATTGAATTTTTTTAATAAGAATAATATTTTTTTTAAAAGTTCAAAATTTATGTATAGAATCCATTTATTTATATCATATGTATAAAACTCCCCTCACCCCTATTAGATTCTCTATTCTTCCCTTAAATCTAATATGAATGAAATTAATTTCAACAAAATTTGTACTCATGGTAAACGCAAACCTTAAAACTCTTATACCTTAAAAAAATAATTATCAATATTGATCTCATATTCCACTTTGATGTTTAAATTGATTTTATTACAATGTATGGGTAATAAATGACATCTTAAATAATTATTAAAGGCATTTCCGTATTAAAGGGAATGAAATACTAGATAAAACTTTAAAGTGGAACGGATAATTATTTAATCTGAAAATAAATTACGATTTTCATATTTCACTTTAATGTTTATCTCATATATAAAATTTCAAACTTATTTTTCTCAAAACATTTAAACTATGTAGGGTCTTTCTATGGTCAGGAAGGCTTCGCCTTTCCTGACGTCAGTAAACCCCCTAAATATCATTAGATACATGATCTAACGTACAATATTATTTTGAAGTGATTGCATTTTGCATTAGGGCGATTGCACTATGCATAAGGCGATCGCATTGTTAAAAAAATTAATTAATATTATTAAATAAAATTAAAATGACCAAATTATCCTTTTAATTAAAATATTATTATATCTTAATATATTTTAATCAAATTAAAATTTATGTTTTCAAAATTAATTCTTACACCCATTGCGACCGGGCCCGGCCCGGCCTGAGCCCAAGAGGCCCGATGGGCCTAATAGGCCGGGCTATATAGGCCCGGTTCTTTTTGGGCCTGTACCAAAAAAATATAGACCCGAAAAGAACTGGGCCTATTTAGCCCAGCCCGCTAGGCCCGTCGGGCCACTTGGGCTCGGGCCGGGCCCGGTCGCAATTGGTGTAAGAATTTATTTTGGAAACATAAATTTTAATTTGATTAAAATATATAAAGATATAATAATGTTTTAATTAAATAACTTTTAAAAATTAGAAAAAAAATAATTTTTAAAAAATTATAAAAGATTATTTCAGTAATTTTTATTTTCTAATTTTTAAAAGTTATTTTTTTGGCTTAGGGCGAAACTATGTCGCCTAGGGCGATGTAATATTATTTGTCAAAATTCTATTGGTTTACTGACGTCAGGAAGGGCGAAACCCCTTCCTGACTGTAGAAAAAGCCCAACTATGTTTATATTTAGTGCTTGTTTGCAAACTCTAAAGAAAAAGTAGAAGTGTTTATTTTTTAAACAAAAGCACTTAAAACATGTTTTTAACTACTATTGTAAGTGCTTATTACTACTTTTGGTCAAGCAATAATTTTTAACTTCTAGCTTCCACTTAAGCACTTCTACACATTTCCCAAAAAAGAATATTTAATATCCTTTTTAAAAGCACTTCATTTGCAAACACATTTTTCTTATTTATTTTTTATAATCACTTAAGTTTAAAACACTTCTTATTTTTCATTTTGCTACTAAAATTATTTAATATCACTTTATCAGTTCTATTAGAGATTGCAAACATGCGCTTAATCTAGAAAGAATCAAATCCAACCCCTCTCTTTCTAACCCAATCCATATCAGGTGGCCCGACAGTAGTCCGGGTGCAGTTTGACAGTGACAAACTATGTTCCAAAAATTAAAAGTATAATTATTTATTATAAAATTAAAAATATTCTTCTTAAATTATTGAAAGACCTAAAATTTTCATTATTCAAACATTTTAATAAATTATAAACTCTTGAAATAATTTATAGAAAACTAAAATAAATTTAGTCAAAATAATTAGAATTACAAAATTACTGGTAAGATGATTCATCCAAACTTAAACTCGATGAAACTCATAGACACACCGATTGCTCCAAAATGCAATTTCAAAACCGCATACCCAACCTTTCATTCTTCCTAACCTTCGTTGGAAATAGTGGTATTGTGGTAGTCGGAGTAATATACTCCCTCCGTCCCAGGTCTTTTTTGCAAAAGACCATGGGCACACAAATTTAAAAAGTTATGGAGTATGTGAGTGTGAAGTTAAATAATAAAATATAAAAAATATATTTTATTAATTTTTGCGAGTGTAAAGTGTTTTTTTTTAAGGCGTGAGAAAAGAATTGGGACATCCCAAAATGGAAAATGTAAAAAAAAAATGGGACGGAGAGAATATTAGTTTTAGTTTGATTTTATTAAATAATTATTTCCTTGTCATTTTGAATTAGAGTGATATGATCAAATAATTGCATATATTTTAAAGGGTAACTTATATATTAATTCAAAAAAGTGACTGTATTTACAGATTGATACATAATATCTGCACAGAAGTGTAATTTTTTCTACAAAGAATTAATTTGTAAATTTTGTCAATTTTGTGAACCATTTTGTGATTTTCCATATTACTTGTTATATGAAATGCTTATGTCTGAAACTTTATTCGACCCCATAAAAATATGCTTAAAAGGTTGGAAACATATTTTAAGAAAAAATAGATATAATAATGAGTATTGTGAAATTTATTTTGAATAAAGTGATTATTTTGGATTATAAAACTAAAACAATCGTGTTCAAAAAATGAACTTACATTTAAGGACAGACAAATAAAACAAGTAAACATATATGTACTCAACCGTGTTCTACCTACAAAAAGGTGTATATAACATGGTGAAAAGAAAACAATACAAAAAGTTCAAAAGTGACTCTTAAAAAGTTCAAAATCCATAGGCCCATGTTATTTGCAGTAGCCCAATTAGTATGAATACTACCCGTAAAAAAAATGTTTCTTCTTCTTTAAATTTTCACTTTATTTGAAAAAATCGAAAATTGAAAAAAAAAAATTCAAAAAAGAATTTCAAAGATAGGGATAATATATTACCCAATTTGACTAGTAACAATAGCCTGGCCAAGCCCATAAAAGAAAGAGGGAAGAGAGAAAGACCCAACAAAGGCCCAGGTTATTCGCACTAGCCTATTTGGTAAATACAATAATAGGATAAATACACTATCTTTTTGGGAAATACACTACCCTTTGTTCGGCAAATTTTTTGAAATTTTTTAATTTTTCGGCAATTTTTTCGAATCTGGTGTAAAAATGAATTTTTTTTGAAAATTTGTAAAAATTTCGAAAAAAATATCGAACATATTAATGATAGTGTATTTCCCAAAATGGCTAGTGTCAATAACATGGGCCCAACAAAAGGGACTAAACTTTCCAGTTGTAACCTTAAGAAAATAGCCCCATATTAATGATTAAAAATAGCCCAAATGAAACAAGGCTCATCAGTCATCAGCTAAGGGCTTATTTGGTTCGTAAGATAAAAATATCTATCCGCCAAAAACATGCATATTTTTAGCGGATAGATATTTTTATCTTACGAACCAAATGAGCCCTAAGAGTAATAGTAGGTTGAGTTGCACTAGGCTTTTTTTTTAGATGGATTGGATCTGATTTTCAATTTTTGGTCTCAGGTATGACCTGTTATGTGTGAAGTTTTTTTAAGGTCCAAATTATATGCACCCACATCTGTTAACAACAGTACACACTCAATAAGATTGATACAAATAATTAGTTACATTAGTTTCATTAAATAATATTACTTGTCTGAGAAGATTTTCTGTAAAAAAATAATTAGTATATATGAAACTAATATCTTCGATGATATCATAATACTTTATATTATAATTTCAGTTTATAAATCTGATACTAATAATGAATTCATGAAATAGAATCAAAGAATATATGTAGTAATATAAATTTTATAATGTAAAATTTGTTTTTAGAAAATTTTGTATACTTATTTTTACTGAACAATATCTCCTCCTGTATATACCAATTTGGTACCAATGAGAACTAAAAATTCACAACTCAAGTTTATTACATTTATATCATGTGTAACTAGTTCATTGTGATAATGTATATATATATTTACTAAATAAATCCAGACATGACAAGTTATCATAACTAATTTAATTTGTAATATAAATCATACTCTTCAATTATCATGATTATTTACTCTTTTGTATTATAAGTCATACTCTTTTGTTACCTCGATTAATACCGTTCAAGTTTTATGAATCTCTCTTGATTTAAAGAGTATAAGTTGAAGGATATGAAGGACATGTATTGTTTCACTAAAGAGTACTAGTTGTTTTTATTAAGGGTATAAATTGTTCTAATAAATGTTAGAGAAAAAGTTTTTATGTCGATTGGAAAATACAAATTGTAAAATAAATAAAAGGGGATACAGTGGGGGGAAGAGAAATTACACGAAAATTAAATAAGATTACAATTAAAAAAAATTAAACTGTCGTAGAGTCGAGACGTCCTCTTTTCGCAAAGCGAATATTCCCCGGTAGAGAACATTATGAACTGGACTGCACCTAAAAACTATATGCAGAGTTTGGACAAGGGAGAGATCAGAGAGTGTGTGTAGTGTGTTCTCTAAATGAATGAGAATACCTATTTATAGGCGAACCTCCACTCGTAAAAGGGGAAAAAACGTGTCAAAATTAATGCTGACAGACAGAATTGATGATTGTCAACAATTACGAGATTGATTGCAATCATCAGTGTTTTCCTGCCATAAATGAAATTCACACGTTTTTTGTGATGATACGATATGGTCAAAGCTGAGTCAGTATGGAGTCAGCTTATTGGCTTGACCCATTACCGAATTAATTGGGTTGGACCCACGAAACTATTGTGTTTTGAAAAATTAGATGGACACTAGCCCCAAGGCCCAAGTACACCCAAAGTCCAATTGCAAAGATCCAAGTGCAAGACAACATGCTCGGCACGCGTGCGCGTGTGAACATTTTGATTGCCAGTCAATCAACTATAATTTGATTAGCTTCATTGACTTTTTACTAATATTATGTATATTAGTTTTCTCATTTCCAATGTGGGATGAGAATTAATTACATAATTAATTCCCTCCCTAATTCAAAATTTTAAACTTTGATTTCTTGACTCAATTTCTCACTCACCATTAATTGGTTTTGTGAAATTTAATACTTTAAATTCATCTACTCCGAGGGTAGAACACATTCGTATCAATTAACTTCCGAAAAATTAACTTTAATCTCTTCATTTTATTGGTCAAACAATATCAATTAATTTATTTAATATTTAATTAAATATTAAATATTTCCAACAATAAAAATATTATATAGTTAATTATGTATGAATAACTTTCACTTTATACATAATTCCTTATAAGATACAATCAAATAAAAATGTTAAAAAAATTGTGTACTTTTCAAATTTTTCATGAGCTTATCAAGTTGAACTTTTTAAACTCGAACTCGATCTGTCTTTGATTAATTTATATTTTAGCTATTCGCAAACATAAAAATCTGTACATGAGCTGAGAACGAGAAATCAACTATTAAAGCTCGAATCGAACTTGAATTCAATAGGTATTTAACTTTGAGCAAATATGGATGAAATAATTCCAGGAAGTTAATTGCAACCCTTTTACTATCAACGGATAATATAAAGCGAGAGCCTACTCCTTTTCTTAAGTAATGAACTTCTTTTAAAAAAAAAAATAACACATAGAATTTTGCAGGATATGGCACACCACACTATTCTTCATAGATTTACTTATACTAGTGCATGCATGTCATGACATAATCATGACATCATCAAATATAATAAAACATGCATTCACTTTAATTAGTCAAATAAAATTAATATAAAATACAAAAAAAACGTCATCACTAATACTATTGCATATATATATATATATATATATATATAATTATATAAACACATGCCATTTGGGTGGTGAATAACATAATGAAGAATAGATCCTTTCATGTCATTTGCTACACAAGATTATGGCATGGGGTTTTCTCCTTTTCTGATTGATAAATTAAACCAAGTGAATCTTTTGTTGCTATTAGAATTGGTGGAACAAAAGGGTTACAAACTATTTTAAGCCTCACAAAATGATGTCCTAAATCAAAACATTTTATCTCAATATGGGGGAGAAAAAAAAAGGTGGGAAATGGTCCCAAATTTTTTGTTGATTATCAAAAGTATATTATTATGTCAAATATTTAATCGACAAGATAGATCTTTATATATATCCTAATCTCAATTCCAAATGCGAGGTTATTAGAACTATCATTTCAACAAAGGTGCATTGCTTACTCACTTTAAGATGAATTTTGTCTTTTATTTTTCGACAATGATTAAGCCATCACTAAGCTATATAATCATGAAGTCGATGCGTCAGTTGAATGAGTGGTCTTTTGCAATGCAAAATCATATTGGAATCGAAATTATTCTATTTCATCAATGTACAATAATGTATAGTACATCATTATGTGTGCAATATTATTAATTATTCGTACATAGCATGTGTCTATACAATTTGGTATGACACGGAGATGAGACCGCCTTGACATTCAAGGATAAATTCAACCGCCTCCGACTTTTGGAACAAAAGAAATAATTATTTTTGAAGGTTTCTTATTTATTAGCTATTTATTTATCTTGTGAATTTTTAATAAATGAGCTTATGAACTATTTTAGCATAAAATTATGATTTTTACTAAACAGAGAATTGTTATTCTCTATTCTTCAATACAAGAAAAATGATGTTTTACAACACCAGAAAGACAACGATTTTGCTAAAAATTATTGTCTAAGTAAAAAATATGTTGCTTAAAGTATAACCGTTGTCTTTTATAGATGGAATATGATGTTAGACAACAGTTTTGGTCAACCGTCTATTCTCAAAAGGCGGCGTTGTAAAAAAGTACCTCACTATAACAATTTTTTACCCGTTGTATATCTATGTCGTATATCTGTGTTTTTAAGAAAAATTGTTGAAAGACAACAATTATTGAACTGTTGTCTATGGTTAAAAGGAGGCGTTGTTAAAGAGTATGTTACTACAACGGTTTTCGAACCGATGTATATTTTCGTTGTATATCTGTGTCTTCAAGAAAAAATTGCTGAAAGACAATGGTTATCACATCGTTGTCTATTCTCAGAAAGCGGCGTTGTAAAAAAGTATGTTATTATAATAGTGTTTGAACAGTTGTATATCACTATAAAAGTGGCATTGTAAAAAGTTTTATATTTTCATCAAATGGTGTTGTATAAAACTATATACCACTGCAAAAATATAATGAAATAAAGAAGGGGCTCAGTGAGAGGGATTGAATCCCACTTTAATAATAAAGGTTAAAGAGGGTTTTAGTGAGGGATAAAAAAATTTAAATTTAAAGAGGGGCTGAGAAGAGGGGATCACAAAAAACCCTCTTTAATTAACAAGGGTAAACCAAATTTGTGAGCGCAAAACCCTCGCGAATGAGCAAGGGTTCGAACCCTCGACAACCAGCGAGCGCAAGCCTCTCGCCGACTCAGGCCGGACAGAGCCGAGGGTCTTTCCCTCGCAGACTCGCGAGCGCAAGCCGTTGCGCACCTCAGGCCGAACCGAAGAGAGGGTATCCCCATCGCCATCTAACGAGCGTCAAATCCGTCGTGGGCTTGCTAGGGTTTGTACAAAATGAAGTACAAGAAATGGCCACCCAGAATGAACAGGCCGGAGACGATCAATCGGAGGCTCCAGACTTGTCGCAGCTATACATGAAGACCGTTGGGAAAAAGCATGGTCGTATACGCGGACTGGGACAACTAGACAAGTCGAGGCGCATTATTTCTGGGCCCAGTGGGACATCAGCTGGTACGCACATCGAATCTTATAGCCAAATTGATATTGACCGGTTGATGACCATGACTGATGAAAGGGTGGCTAGAGTTGTGGATGATAAAATGGTTGAAAAACTTGTTGAAAAAGTGGCTGAGATAGAGAGAAAAAATCAAGAGGACGAGGAGCATCGAAGAGCACAGGAATGTCAGAAGCGCGAGGAGATTCAAAGACAAATGCAACAACAAGTGCAAGAACAAATGCTGAAATTTATGCAGGAGGGTCTAGTAGAGCGCAGCCATCCCGGAGACTACTGACACGATGATGCTCACTCACCACATGACTCTCAAGGACACCGTAGAGCACCACATGATTCTCACTCACAACATGACTCTCAAGGACACCGTAGACGTGGGAAGGGACCGAGACGCTGATACATTTGATGTGTATGTTTCAATTATCTTTTTAATTTCATCTATTTTGAATTATTTAACTTTGTGTACGTTTTATACTATATTTTGAATTATTTGAATAATTAGGCACCTACTAACTATTAGTGTGATTTGAACTATTTAATATTTTAAATTAGAATGATAATTTGAATCAATCTTTTAAATTAATAGAACTATTGGAATTAATGTTTATAATGATTTGAATTATAATTTAGAAATATATAATTACATATATATATATGATAATTTTATTAAAACTAAATATACAAGTATTACATAATTGAAATATATAATTTTAGATTAGTATAATTACATAATATAATAATAATAAAATAACTATATAACACTTAGTTAAAAAAAAAGTATATATATCGTATATATTTATAATGAAATATTGAACAAGATATATCACTTGCACAAATGGCAAGACACGCATTAACATAACGAGAGGTCACGGGTTCAAACCTCATCTCACGTAAAGGGAGACTGATATTCGCGAGGGTTGGACCCGGATCGGTTCAGCCCGCGGGTGTGACACGCGAACTTTTTTTTTATTTCACAGGTAATGGCTCAAAACTGTTTTCTATAGTCACAAATAAGGATATGAACATGCTACAACAACATATTCTATATGTATAGACAACAGTTAATAATCGTTGTAGTAACAAAAAAAGACAACGACTCAGAACTGTTGTCTATAGTCACAAATAAGGATATGCACATGCTACAACAACATATTTTATATGTATAGACAACAATTAATAATCGTTGTAGTAACAAAGAAAAAAAAAAGACTCACAACTGTTGTCTATAGTCACAAATAAGGATATGCACATGCTTATAACAATATTTTATATGTATAGACAACAGTTAATAACCATTGTAGTAACAATGAAAAGACAACAGTCCATTAACCGTTGTCTAATCTTGATACCTACTACAACAGGAGCTTCTACAACGGCATTTTTTATAGAAAGACAACGGGTTTCCACTGTTGTCGTATCCATTTTTTCTTATAGTACTTACATTGTTACATGCTTTGATTATATGATTCACCTGCGTCATTTGGTATAAGGAGTTTTGCTACGCTCCTAGATGATGATGCCTCGTCGTTAACTCGTTTTTTATACCATGACTTTCAAAAATATGTGCTGCTAATTAATTGCTTGAGCTTACCAAAACTGTTGCAGCCTTACGTACAACCCATTATGTCAATGATGACGCGACCGTTGTGGGCGATCAACCCCACTGACGTCGTGAGCCCCCCTCTCCCCGGCAGATCATCGTGCACATGCCCGTCGTGATCACACAGATGAAACCGTCTTAGCCTTCATGGATAAATTCGACCACCTCTAACTTTTGGAACGAAAGAAATAATTATCTTTAGGTTTCATATTTGTTAGATATTTATTCATCTTGTGGGTTTTAATAAATGAGCTTATGAACTAAGCATACCATTATCCTAATGCAAGATAGTTTTGGAGATTATTAAAATTAAAGTTTTCCCTATGCAGAGAATTGTTATTCTCTATTCTTACATTGTTGCACGCATTGATTATACACTTTATCTGCATTAAATGGTATCAAACCCACGTACTCAGCATGGGTTTGATGCTATTTTTGTGGCGGTGGATCACTTCTCAAAGGTTTCACATTATACCTTGCAAGCAAACTACCGATGCTGTCCACATGGCTTAATTATTCTTCCATGAGATTTATCATCTTTATGGTCTTCCTCAGTCCATTGTGTCTGATCGGCCGGGACACATGGTTCTTGAGCTACTTTTCGCGAAGCATTTGGAAGATGGGTAACACTCGTTTGAACTTTAGCAGTGCTTACCATCCCCAAATAGATGGGCAGACGGAGGTTATCAAACCGCTCCTTGGGTAATCTCCTTATTTGTCTTGTCGATGATAACATTAGCTTTTGGAATACTCGTCTAAGTCAGGCAGAGTTTGCATATAATTCTACTATCTATAGAATTTCAGAATTCTACCCTTTTGAGATTGTTTATGTAGTTGTACCTCGAGGACCTCTTAATCTTATTGTTATTTTTACACTCGATTCGTCTAATTCCTATGTTGAGGACCTCATGACAAAACCCCTTGACATTCATGCCAAAACTTTGAAATGTTTACAAGCAGTCAATGATAACTATAAGGCAGCAGTCGATGCACACCGGCGCCACCAGAATTGGAGGTTAAGGACTTCGTTTGGACTGTCCTTACAAAGGACCACTTTCCTGCCCATGAATATAATAAACTCTCCACCAGAAAGATTGGCCTCGTGGAGATCGTGGAGAAAATCTACCTACTGCGTACCAAATGAAGCTTCTATCTCACATTCGCACTTCCGACGTCTTCAACATCAAGCACCTCATTCCTTTTTCTGGTGATCACTCTTTTGGGATGAGATCGATCATGATTCGAGGGTGAATCGCTTGTCAGCAGGGGAGGATGATGGAGATAAGAAAACCTTGACGTTCATGGATAAATTTTATTGCATCTGACTTATGGAACGAAAGAAATAATTATCTTTGGGTTTCATATTTATTAGTTGTTTATTTATCTTGTGAGCTTTTAATAAATGAGCTTATGAACTATTTTAGACTATTTAAGTATATCATTATCCTAATATAAGATAGTTTTGGAGATTATTACAATTAAGATTTTTCCTACGTAGAGAATTGTTATCTATTCTTCCATTGCTGCACGACTTGATTATACACTTCATATGCATCAGTATGTATGTTAAAAAGTATATTAAAAGATTTTGTCCAGAAAAAATATTGGCAATGTTTTGTATAAATATATATAGTTTATGAGGTACTCTCATGTGAAATATTTCGCATCTAAAAAATACCTAAAATAAGCAAATATTAAATTTTGCGGGTCATGGGTCGCTTAAGGTCAAAATTTGCGGATCCTAATCAGGTCAAAAAAAAATTCAAGAAAAATTCGTGCAGGATTTATTTTAAAAAATCGCTCCCAAACTGTGTTACTATATGAATAAATATTTGTTACTGAAAGTCAAAAGTGTGTTACTAATCTTTAAAAATTAGTCTTTTATACATTTAAAGTAACTATAAGGACAATATATTTTTTTATAAGAATAAATATATGTTTCTTAATTTAATTTTTATTCTTTTTTTATGATGTACTTTGTGGTTAATGTAGTAATACATCTTTTAATACTTCACATATGTTGCTATAAGAAATATATGAATTTTCTTAAAGACAAATAAATGTTTGTAGTACAATAACACACATTTACTCTTGCAGTTAAATACATTTACTTTAATAGTAATACACATTTTGCACTCATTTTGTGTTATTGTATGAGCAAATGTGTGTTATAGTATAAGGACAAAATGAATTTTTATAAATATAAAAATGTGTTTCTTAATATATTCACAGTCCCTTTAAAATTTAGGTATATTATTTCATGTAGTAACACAATTTTCACTACTTTACATTTGTTATTACATGAAAAAATAATTATTTCTATAAAAACTAATAAATATTTGTAAAAATCCAATATTTAATTTTATAATGACACACATTTTACTCTTATGTTATATAAAAAAATATTTATTTCTATAAAAATAAATTAATATATATAAAAGAACAACATTTAATACGATAATAACACACATTTGCTCCCAATTTTTGTTACTATACTGCAAACATGTGTTACTATAAGAAAAAATATATTTTTATAAGAAGAAATATGTATGTCTTAATTTAATCATAATTTTTTTAAATTTAGGTATATTATTTTATGTAGTAATACACTTTTTACTATTTTATATGTGTTATTACATGAGAAAATAATTATTTTTATACAAATAAATAACGGGTTAGTGGTATTACATTAAGAGTCATATTTAATATAATAAGTATAAATAACGGGTTAGTATAATTATTTTTATTAAGAGTCATATCAAAAGTATAAATAACGGGTTAGTGGTAACACATTATTATTTAAAATGTAAACAACAATATTTTTTTAACTTATTAAATAATTCATATTTAATATAAAAATATACATATTATAACAATTAAGTTTAAAAGGCATCAAAAGTTCAAATAAAATATTTAAAGTATCACTAACACTATCAACTACTTGATCAAAATTATTAAAAATTGAATAGTAAATTATGAAACCGAAAATAATTTATATGATGAACTATTTTTACATAAAATATATTTAAAAGCACTGTTTTTTAAAACTGGTTGGACCGGGAATCGGCCATAGAACCGGTCCGATTACCCTCTAAAAACCGTTTTTTCGGTTGAATCAGAAAAAAACCGGTCAAAATTGGAAAAACCGCACAAAATCGGTAAAAAACGGTTGAACCGGTCTTCTTTTATTTTTCAATTTTTTTTCTAAACTTTTTATTAAATTAAATCGTGAGACATGTTCCAACCCCAAAATTAATTTTTTCTACAATTTATATATTTTAAAAATTTTATAATAATATTTTAATTTGAGATTATACTATGCATGAGTTATGAAACATGTCATAGATTACAATTTGATATTATAATTTGAGTTATTTTGAGTATTTTGATTTTACTTGTCTTTCTATTATTATTTTATTTCAATTATAACTTATAATTTATTAACATTTTATATGAAAATATTTATTTTAATTTATTTTTTTAGTGTAATGTATATATAATATTAAAAGTAGACTAAAATAATTTTAACGGTTAGACCGCCGGTCCAACCGGCAATCGGTGCTCTATCCAGTTTGATCACCGGTTCGGTTATAAAAACACTGATTAAAAGAACTTATATTACTTGTTAATTAAACTAAATTATTTTAAATGAAAATTAGCATCAATAAATACAACCGATTTTACACGAAGAATCTTGTGAAGCTCCACGAGGTCGATCACCGCTGCTTCTTTCATAGCAGTTAATGCCTGATATCAAGTGGTTGTTAATGTTGATTCCATATTACCAAATTATAATTAACTTAAAATTGTCAAAAAATAATACAAGTGTATAGGTGCATTTGGGAACTACTCTTTATAATTTTTTTGTTTCGATCATTTAAATTTTTTAATTTAATATCAATAATTCAACTTTTCTACATCAACTAAAATAATTTTGTACTGTGTATATTAATTAAAAAAATAAGAGCTCATGCATTTCACAATTCAAAACGCACTAATTGATCATTTGTGGGAAGAATATTCTAATAAAAAATAGTCTATGTGTATTATTTTACAATTTTAATTTATATTATAATTTTAAATTTCGTAGCATTTTAGTTTTCTTTGTAATTTATTTTTAATGTAATATTATGATGATGGACATTATCCTTTATTAAATTGTAACATTATAAACATTAAATAAATTAAAATATAGATTATTATTGTAAAAAAACTTTTAAAAAAACATCATTAATAAGGGAATCCTAATAGAATTTTCTATTTTAGTTAAATTGTTGGAGATTTATTGGTAAACACTATAATAAAATAATGTAAAATTGATGATAAAATGGTACAATTGTTAGAAATGGCCTAAAGAATTTTCGGTTTTTTTTTATATCCTGGGAATTCGGCTAAGGAGATAAAAAATTTGTATGTACGTAAAGAAAAATGTAAGGATGAATCAACTCAAATCTCATATGTTGAGAAAGAGGGTTATTAGAAAAGGTTGATTATAATTGATTTTAATCCATTAATTCATATTAATTAATTTGTTTTCTTAATTATATTTCTTAAATTTTGCAATAATATATTTGGTTATTTAAAATTTAATTAAAAACCCAGATTAATGCGAAAAATAGAATTTTGAAGCGAAGGTTTTAACAATATGTAATGTAATTTGGGTAATAACTAATGAATGAAGAAATATGGTGATAGGATTTAAAGATTTATAAGGAGGTTTTAAAGAAATTTAATTTAATTTACTTTTATTATGATTAGTGTATTTACTGAAGTGGAAGAAAAAACAACGCCCATCATTTTTGTATTTCCAACAAAAAATGAGAACAAAATTAAATAAATTCTAAGATTTACAAGATCAAAATTGAAAGAAAAAAGCACAGGTACACTTCATTCTAAAAAGACAAAGATAGGGGTGGTCATTCGGCCTATTCGGTCGGTTTGGTCCAATTTTGGACCGGACCGAATATACCAAATTTTTTTAGACTATGGATCGTACCGGACCGAATAGTGTCTTGGATCGAACCGGACCGAACCGAATTATTTTGATTCGGTCCATTTGGTCCAAATAGTTTAAAAATGAAAAAAATTATATTTAATTACAAATTAAAGATATTGAATACAATTATATTTAGTTCAATACCAACAAATTAAAGAGATACAATACAATTAAATTCAATAAAGTTCGCAACATTAATTTAATAAAGTTCACCACAATTTAAAGGTCACCACAACATGAATTTAATAAGAAAGTTAACCACAACTTAAAGTTCACCACAATTTAAAATTTTACACAACATAAACTTAAAAAGAAAGTTCACTTAGATTTTACTTAGGTTTTATTTTTTTATTATATATATAAATAATATAATTAACATATTAATATATAGAATATAATTAATATATTATTTTTAAAATTAAAATTCGGTCCGTTCGGTTTTTTCGGTCTATTCGGTTTTGATTATCCATAACCGGACCGAACCGAATAGACCGAATTTTTAAAATTTTAGACGGAAAACCGAACCGAATTTTTTGGACCGAACCGAACGGACCGAATTTCATCGGTTCGATTCGGTTTTTCGGTTTTTTCAGTTTTGTTAACACCCTACAAAGAGAGACAAGTGTATAAAAATTATTTTAAAAAAATCACTCAAAATAATTATATGCATATTATAAAAATGATATGTTTATCCTTTTTATAAACACACTATATAATCAACACGTAACTTTCCCAAGTTAAAAAATCATAATTTGGGAATAAGATTAAACACTTAATAGTTAGTTATGGGATTTAAAAAATTTCCTAAATTACACTAAAACTATGATGAACGACACAGAATCTTAGGGGGTGTATTGGATTAGGATTTTAAAAGACTTTTTTAGCTGAAAAAAATCCTGCAGATTTTAAAGATTTTGTAGAATTTTGGTGACTTTTAAGATTTTGTAGGATTTTGTAAGACTTTTAAAATAAGGATTTTAATGGATTCTATAGGACTTTGTAGACTTTGCAGAATTTCATGGATTTGTGACATACAATAAAAATTCAAAAATTTTCATACCTTCAAATTAAAAAAAAAAAAAAGTTAAAGACAAAAAAAATCATAATATCATGTCCTTTTAAATAGCATTACTCCACATATTCATAGCTATACTAGTCCTCAAAGCATTAGCGTCATGTCGTTCTTGCTCTTGAGTTTGAATGATAGGCTCAAAATCACGGTCTTCATTAACTGGTAATGTTGAAGATGAAGGTTCGTCCACCGATTCAATTGGAAATTCATCAGAATGACATTCTTTGCGAATAAAGTTATGTAGAGCTGCACATGCTAATATTATCAATATAAAAAAGTATCGAAATTGAATAATCAAAGCAACCAAAGTAAAATATAACAAAACTCAAATACCGTAAAAAAATATTATCAATATAAAAATATTACCTAATGACATATGTAATATATAATATTAGTATTATAATAATACTATATAAAAATAAAGATTTATCTTGTATATAAGTTAGGATGAACAATATCGTTTTTAATACTATTTAATGATTAATTATTAACTATTTTTATTTATTCTAGTATATATGTATATATAATATTATATTACTCTTCGTCACTGTAATTATTTTATCGTTGATGTTATAAATGTAGAGATGAAATTATAAGGTTAAAACTATTTTAGGTCTTAAAAATAAATAATTATATATAAATCAATTTGGGGATAAATAAAGTCACTAATTAAAAAAGTCCACCGAAATCCTAGAGGTTTTGATGGGATTGTTGGTATTTATAAAATACACTAAATAATCCATCAAAATCCATCAAACCCAACAATCCTTTAAAATCCTTATATTTTTTAATACCAGTGGATTGTTTTTAAGTCTTTTAAAATCCTGATTGAATACCAGTGGATTGTTTTTAAGTCTTTTAAAATCCTGATTGAATACCAATTGATTATTTTTAAATTCTTTAAAATCCTGATTGAATACCAACAGACTTTTTTATAAGAAAAAAGTCCTTTAAAATCCCACGAAATCTTAAACGAATACACCCCCTAGTTAAAAGACAAAAAGTAGTGGTAGATATATATATAGATACATAAGTGTATGGTAATGATTGTGAAGTTAAAACTGGGAAAGCAACGAGTCGATTCCCAAAAGCATGCACAACTAATTGTAATCTGAATTCCGGACACATATGTTTTCTTACACGACCAATTTTGCTATTATATTATTTAATTACTATAAATAAATAATTATTAATCATTACATGCATGAGTTATTATTGCATTTGTACTAAATTACTAAGTGTACTTAGGTAAATAATTAAATATATATACATCATATCACCTCTTATACGCATTGTTCTGAAATTCGGAGACTACTGGCTAGTCGATTTTTGGCCGATCCGTTTTACATCTAATCGCTAAAGAAAACGTTTAGGGGTAATGGTTGGCGCCTAGAGCCCATTAGACAATGACTAGGCCGACTAGACACCGACTAGATAACGATTAGATTGATTAAATGCCGACTAAGTCGTCCCGATTAGACATGTTTTTCCCTTTTAAAATTTTTTTTGTCAATCCTAAGTAATTATAATAAAATAAAATTAAAACAACCAAAACATTAATTTTCTTTGAATTTTTAAATAATTACTTTATTAAATTTTGGGTTTTATGGCTGTTTTCACTTATATTTTAATATTGAAATGTGATAATATTAACTTTTTATTATTTTATCTACAATGTATTATTAATATATTAAGTAATTAATTATATTTTACTGTTTAGGTGCTTCCGATTAGTTCCTAACTAGTCGCTTAAGTTGTTTAGACCCTAGTGGTCCGACCGACTAGTGACTAGCTACTCTTAGAACATTGCTTATACGTATAAGGAAGTTGATCCACTAATAGGACAATTTATTTAGATCAGGCATATTGATCGTTTAGGTTCCTACAAAATTGAAATATTATCCTCCATAATGGGAATAATTAATGGATAAATTAATGATAATATTCTTTGCATGGCTATGCTTGAAGATCAAGGGCAACGACGAGGCAGTCCATTCTAGATTGAAATTTTTAAATAGATATCTTACATAATAACTGAAAATGAATAAATTATGTTAAAAATTTATATTTATTAATTTTATTTGTACCTATTAAATATATCAATATGCATATGAATTTTTATTGCAGTAGTTCTATTTATTAGAAAAAATGATTATTTTATAGCATAATGAATACCCACAAAAAGGAAGAGGTGTGATTAATGACTTAGTTAGAATAGTTGGTAATGGAGAAAAGGCTTTAATTTGTTCTAATAGATGGCTAGATGATGATGTTCTTAGACATTCTTTTAATCGTCTTTTTTCACTACAAAAAAAGGGGTAATTAAAGAGGGATTTTAAAGAGGGGGATTTTACCCTCTTTAATAACGAGGGATTTAACGAGGACAAAATGTAACAAGGGTTTTAACTAGAGAAATTAAAACCCTCGGTAATACCAAGGGATTTAACGAGGGAAAAAAAAACCATGTTCATTTGGCGAGGGAATTAACAAGGGAACAGAAACCCCCACTAATTAACGAGGGAACTGCCCTCGGTAAATTGAATATTGAAATTGGCGAGGGAATCAGACTGCCCTCGGTACAGGCGAGCACCTTTTCCCTCGGCATCCGTGACGTGTCAGCGCCCCCTGTGGTCTTGAATTTTGACGAGGGCCCACATTCCCTCGGCAAATCCCTCGCCCCCCCCCCCCTCAGCACTTATCAGGCGCAGCAACCCCTCTCCCCTCCATTATTGCTTCCTCTCCTTGTGAAGTTCCACCGCCGGAGCTCCTCCTCCTCCTCACCGGACAAGGGCCGCTACTCAAGGTAAGTTCTTTAAATTTTATACTACATTGTGAAAATTATTTCTATGTAAAGTGTTTTTTGTGTAAATTTCTATATAAATATATATATACATATATTACACTATAATAATTTATATACACATATATATATACACTTATATAAACTGTATTTTAAACAATATATACTATAATATTGTTATTACACACATATATATATTTTATATGATTATATATATTATAATAATAATTTATATTAATTTTAATTAAAAGTTATAATGCACAAATTAATATAAAATGAAAATTTGCTACAATTTAATTATTGCTAGCTATATATATATATTGTTATCATAATTATATATATATGTGTGTAGAATATTATAATTAAAATTAATTAATTCATTTTATAATTTATGAATATTTATTTTTATTAATGTATATTTTAATTAATTTGTGTAGGTACGTGGAAGGCGGGTCCGACGATCGATTTTCTCAATTCCATACACTATACGTCCATTATCATCGTACGTATATATTTTATAAATTTTAATCTAATTGAGTATATATAATTATATGTACATACCTATATATTGTGAATTAAAAATTGATCGATGTTCGATCCATTATGCTTATTAATTTTATGAATTTAATGATCATGTGGATATTTCTTTGTTTAGTTAAAATTAATTTATTTCTAATTTATTAATATAGTGTGTGTTTCTAGTTATATATATAGATAGATATGATGAACATTATTAATTTGATCGATGTTCGATCTAATTAGCATAGACGTTGATGTGGATGTTGGAGTATGAGTTGATTGTTGGTATTGTTTGTTGTAGAATGTGCGTTCCGACTTAATTAATTAATTAAGTCAGAAATGGATGCACTATAGGATCTTGATGAATGAGGATTTGTGAATAAATTAAACGAAACTCTGTCAAAATTTTTAGAAAATATATAGTGTTACGTACGTTAATGAATATAATATATATAATTATAATTATATATAAAAGAAATATTAATGAATTAACGGTCAAATATTATTTATAATTGTGAATCAGGTTTATATGAATTATTCAAGTCGTTTTCGTTGGATGTATGGTCCAAGAACAATTAATGGCACGATGTCTCGTGAATTTCTTAGTGGGCTTGAATCATTTTTAGAGTTTGCGATTAGTAATCCGAATTGGATGAGTGAAGGAAAAATTAGGTGTCCTTGCAACAAGTTTAGATGTCGGAATAAGACATTTAAAAAACCTATTGATGTGAAAGCTCATTTGTTTAAATATGGCTTTATGCCCAATTATTATAATTGGGTTTTGCATGGTGAGCAAAGTTGGGCCCCCCCTTCACAACACCAATTCAATGATATTCCGCCGGCCTCGACTTCTAATTCATATGATAATAATGCAACATCTACTTCCTTCCATGATATGATCATGGACTTAGCTTCTGGTCCAGTGGATGATGAGATCGATGTTGAAGAACCCCCAAATGAGGATGCTGAACGATTTTAAGAGATGCTTCGTGCAGCGGATCGAGATTTATATCCTGGTTGCAAATCGCACTCACAATTGTCATTCAATGCCCGATTGTTGAACATCAAAACAGAAAATAGGCTTTCTAAAAGGGGTTATAATCAAATTGTTGAGTTGATTGGTGAGATTTGTCCCCCAGAAAATCTTGTGCCTAAAAAATTTTCTGATAGCAAACAGTTGATGGGTGGGATGGGTCTTCCGGTGGAGAGGATCGACTGTTGCCCAGAAAATTGCATGTTATATTGGGGAGCAGACTGTGATCTTCAGTATTGTAAGTTTTGTGGTCGACCACGGTTCAAACCTCGTAGTCGTAATGTGGATGGCCAGTTGAAAAAGAACAATCATTTTAAGGAGATGTTCTACTTTCCTATCATTCCTCGACTGCAAAGATTGTATCAGTCCAATGCTACCGCCACAGATATGAAATGGCATGCAAGTTTCTCTAGTGACGAGTCTGGTGTTATGCGTCACCCTGCAGACTCATTGGCTTGGAAACACCTAGACCTTTCGTATCCTGATTTTGCCACCGAAATATGAAATGTTAGATTGGGTTTGAGCACTGATGGCTTTCAGCCATTTGGTACGTCTGGAAAATAATATTCCTCGTGGCCAGTGATATTGACACCGTACAACCTACCCCCATGGATGTGCATGAAGGATCAGTTCATGTTTCTTACAATTCTAGTTCCTGGCCCCAAAAATCCAAAAGATAAATTGGATGTTTATTTACAGCCACTGGTTCGTGATTTGATATTTTTGTGGGAACATGGAGTGATAACGTACGATGTTGCAGCAAAACAGAATTTTATGATGCGGGCTGCACTAATGTGGACTATCAGTGACTTTCCAGCCTACTCAATATTGTCTGGTTGGAGCACAGCTGGAAGAACTGCTTGTCCACACTGTGCAGAATACAGTGATGCTTTCACATTGAGACTTAGTCAGAAACAGTCATGGTTCGATAATCATCGTAAGTTCTTGCCTAGGAATTATTCGTATCGAAAAAATAAGACTGCATTTAGAAAGAATGTCGTAGTTACAGATCCTTCACCACCTCTTCGTACAGGAATGCAGCAAGTTGAAGAAATTAACATGGCTGGGTGTATGAAAGTAACAGAAGAGGGTGCTGAGGCCCACAATAAAAGGTTGAAATGTGGTTGGAAAAAGAAAAGCATTTTCTGGGATTTACCGTATTGGAGTACACTGCTGATCAGACATAATTTGGATGTCATGCACATCGAGAAAAATGTCTTTGATAATCTGTTTCACACAGTGATGAATGTGGAAGGGAAATCATGCAGCATTACCACCACTTAGGTGATGGACAGTATACGTATGGACGCATAGCTGATGTTGTTGTAAGTATTTCTTTATTATTTAATTAGATAATATATTTTTTATTTATTTTATTATTTAATTAATAATTTTCGTTTGTACAGCATGAAGTGGAGAGAGAGGCTAATGAAATGGAAGCGACCTCACAAGATGGAGAATCACAAATTGATATGTCCCAGATGTACATCCAAAAAGTGGGGAAACAACATGGAAAGATTAAAGGTCTCGGTCAGCTGGGTAAGACGAGACACATTACATCTGGGCCAGGTTCGTCATCTCATGGTACATCTATTGGAAGTTATAATCAGATTGATGTCGACCGTATAGTTGCACATGAGCGTGAGGAAAGACGAAAGGAAGTACATGATGTGCAACAACATGTGAATCGTCTTGAACAGATGTTGACCATGTTTATGTCGGGCGTTCAGGGAAACTTACCGACCGGTACTACTTTCCCTCATTATCCTCCCAATGCTCCCCCTCCGGCCGATAGGTATAATGATCCCCCTCCTATTCCCGTTCCTACTCTTAGTAGTCAGCATCGCTTTCGACCTACCGGTAGTGATCATCATCGCTCTCGACCTACCGGTAGTGATCATCATCGCTCTCGATCTCCCGGTCATCGCCCTCGATCTCCCTTTCATCACCCTCCATCTCCCGGTGTTTATTATCCCACTTTCTCAGATGGTCGTCATCCCCACAGTACTGATTATAATGATGTTGATGATGATGTTGATAATATGTAGTGTTGACTGATATTTTGTTGTTTATGTTTGAGATATTTTGTGACTTGTTTAGGGTTTATGAATATTTCCTAGAGATGATCGAATTTTCCAATATTGTGTATTTTTTAGACAATGACTTTATCGACATCGGCTATTATTATATTAGCTCTATTATCGAATATTATGTATTGGCTCTCTACGTTATTATTATATTTAATTTTATGAAGAATATTGAAAACGATAAAAACATGAGTATATACGTGTAAATAAATAGTGAAAATTATTACACATATAACTATTTTAGAATTTTGTGGAGAATATTTTAATTAGAACAATAAAAATAATGCATGTACGTCCTCGTATTAATAAGTAGAACCCATAAATTATACATATAACTATTTTATAATTTAATTAAAATAATCAAGAAATATGAATATGTAAAAAATACAAAAATAATTATTTTAGTATTTTAATAAAAATTAATTCATTAAACTAATTTTCAATAATAATATTTAATTTTATATCTAGTTATAATAATTGAATACTTAGATATATAATAAAGAATATAAACATATGTTATAAATGAATAACATAAATATAAAATACAATTACATATATAATACATATATAATATAGTTGAATATTATAACGAATGACAAGCCTAGCTCAAAAGGTAGGCGCCTTACACACACGATCTCTCCAAAGGAGAGGTCGCGTGTTCGATTCTCGCTGGGCGAAAATTGCCCAAATAATGCTGAGGGTGGTCAAGGCTGTGCCAGGTTCGAAACCCACGAAATCCCGCTTTTTGTAAAAAAATTAAATGCCGAGGGAATTTCCCTCGTTAACTAACGGCGGCTCCTGGCGAGGGAATTCCCTCGTTAACTTGGCGGCGGCGGAAGGCGAGGGATTGGGCCCCTCGTTACCTGGGCGGCGGCGGAAGGCGAGGGAATTTCCCTCGTTAACTAACGGCGGGCGGTTGGCGAGGGAATTCCAATCCCTCGTTATTACCGAGGGTTTTGGCAACCATTTTGGCGAGCAAATTGACGATGGTGCCCCTGCCCTCGTCTTTTTCATTCCCTCGTTAAAACCCTCGTCCCTCTTTTCCCTCTTTAAAACCCTCGCTATTTATTGGCGAGGAACATTTTAACGAGGGTTTTTTCCCTCTTTAATACCCTCTTTAAATTAATATCCCTCACCAATTCCCTCCCTATTGCCCTCTTTAATTTCCTTTTTTTTTGTAGTGTTTGAGTTAGAGTTTAGAGGGATTTAAGAGTGAGTAAGATGGGAAATTGGGGGCTAAATGGGTGGGAGTGGGATTTGAAATGGAGCAAAGAGTTAACGGGGAGGGATGAGTCTCTATTAATGATCTATATGTTCTTCTTAACAAGTGCAATTTACTCCAAAGTGCTGAGGACTATTGGAGCTGGAAGCCTTCCACTAGTGGTCTCTTTTCCACTAAGAAAGCTTATTCAAAGCTCGTCGAGTCATACTGTGGAATAGTTTCTGCCCAAAAAAGATGCAAACAATTGTGTGAAAATTGCTCAAGGAAAGAATGCCGACAAAAGACTAGTTGAGAAAGAGGAAAATCATTACCTTAAATAAAGACATCTCTTGTGTTTTTTGTGGTGCATCTGAGGAGGATATCACTCATTTATTCTTTGAGTGTCATTTTAGATCATATATGTGGTCCAATATCTTTTCTTGGTTTAGTCTTTCTCCATTTGTTCATAGATTGTCTTCAACCATTTCTACACTTTTGTGCTATCTTCGGAACTGGTAAATCTAAACGCTTCACTGCTACAATTTGGATTTGCATGGTGTGGATGATTTGAAAGCAAAGAAACAATCCCATGTTTAATGTTTGTGGTCTTCATGTCGAAAATGTGATAGATGAAATTAAAGCTAGATTATGGTCGTGATTTTCTGCTAAGGTGCTATCTTTTAGATCGTTATCATTCCAGTATTTGCTAAATAATCTTAGGCAAAGCTGTGAATTCTGATTATTGTCTAAGTATTTTGGAGCTTGCTGTCCCAGATCGTGATTAGGTATTTGTATTTTGTGAAGTGATGATCTTGTTGTAAGTTCTTTTCTGTAAGATTGGGATTACTCATTGTACTCTCTTTATGAATTTTTTTATAATAAAAGATATACAAAATTTCCATCTCACAGCAAGGATAAAAAATAAATACAATTTTGGAAACTTTTTCAAACAAGGATATTAGAGTCTTCTTAGTACCTAAATTTTAAAAGCAATTTACAAAGTTTTTTATCACAAAAGTTACAACTGTAAACTATAGAGTTTACAGCTGTAAGTTTTACAAAACAAATGAAAATAAAACTAGGTTGTAGATAATTTTTCAGAGTGATTTCTCACACTTTGGAAGTGTATTGAGAAATCTCTTATATAGTAGGCTTAAAAACAATTATGCATGTAACAATGTAAGTATAAGAGTATGCAAGATAACACTAAATAAATAAGTAAAACAAGCAAGATTTATAGTGGTTCGGAGATTATAAATATTCCTTCTACATCCACTGTTACACCATTCAAGTGTCAAATTCACTAAGAATGATCACTTAGATTCTTGTACAAGTATTTCCCCCCTATGAAATAGTTCTCACTAAGATCACTAATCTAGGTAAAAACACTTGACCAATTCACTAAGAATACAACATACTCACAAAGAGCCTTTAACCTCACTAAGAGAAATCTACACTAAGTAGATGTTATAACAATACAAAGTAGGTGAGGGAACTACAACAAGAAAATGTGATTCTTCACTAAAAAAATCCTAACCAACTAGTCTATGAATCACAAAGAAAAATCTCTCAAAGTATGCTCTCAGAAAATTTGTTAGCCGTAGGTTTATTCGAAGTTGAATGCTTGAATGCTCAAATTGTTATTGTTCTACTTTTCTGAAATTCTCTTCTATTTATAGAGGAAGAGGTGTGACTTATCGGTTGGAGAATTCAAATTTTTGAATTTTGGATAAGGCTCCCCTTACTCTCTATAAATTCTCAAATGTGTGAGGTGGTCCTCCTCTTCCATTCACAATAGTACTGAGTGTACTATTTGTCTTTATTCTGAGATTTAAATTTAATCTTCATTAAGTATTCAGAGTGTTTGAAAATTCATCCTTAAATACTCTCTAGTGAGTGCAAATTAACGTTTTACTAATCTGAGTTGTTAAGGGTCTTCTAATATCTTCATTTGTTAATTTTTGTACTTGATTCACGAACGGTCATGAAAAGTTGTAGGTTCTCTCTTCAAGCTGTAGCTTTGCTCTTGCAATTTACTCTTCAACTGTACGATCAAGTTTGTAGTTGTAAGGCCTTGTCTAGCTGTAAGTTCATCAACTCTACAACTTTAAACTTCTCTTGCAAACTGTAACTTTCCTAACTTCTTCTATTTTAACTTGAAATTTTAGTTTCCAAATATGCAATTCTATATTTTGCTATCATCAAAATCTACATAAAGTAAAGTTTCTATTCATAATAAATAAGATTTTATGACACAATTTGATTAGAGGGGAAATGAAATTTGTATCGAGTAGTTTTAGAATTTGACTCGAATTGACTCATGAAATTCTAAACTAAACTCGTTTATATGAATCGAGTCAACTCAGACTTGATTAGTTAGACTCGATATATGATAATTTTCTCATTATTTCATTATAATTAAAGTGATACTCCTTTCATCGATAAAATATAATTCATTTTGTTTATACGTAATTTAATGTAATATGAGAGAGAATATTATGATACATTAATGCGAGGTTTATTTACGAATAAAATGATTATTTATAGAAAATATTATGATATACTTTCCACAAATAATTAAATTATTTGTAAATGAACCTTAATACCCTATAATATTCTTTGACATATACTTGTAAATAAAGGAATTAGTAACTAAAATGATATTTAGGTTCATCGCTCAAAAATCAGGGTGAACTCTATTTTCAAGTTGTTGTTAATATAATCATGATAGCGAGCTCAAGCATAGCTCGGCGAATGCTCAAGCAATAAATTTGAACTTTAAGTACTCGGCTCGAACCGACTCAAATAACATCACTAATTAAAGGCACACCGATCATGTAGAGAAATGTCAACTGCATTGCCGTACACGGCCATAGAGGCAGTTAATAATAATATACATACTGACAATATTGTGTGAAGAGGTGAACGGGCGATCGAGTCACACTAATATTAATGGCACATTCAACTGTATTTAAAACAACTGCTACAGTATTACTCATTAAATTCCCAATTCCCAATTCCCGAAGTAATTAAATGTATATTAATTGGCTGTCAAATTTCTGTATCTGAGAAATTATTTGTGAAAAAAACAGTACCGGAGAAGAAGTAATAAATTTGACAAACAAGAAGTAATAAAAAATTTAAAATATATGAATGAGAAGTTAAATAATAAAATATAAAATGTATACTTTATTGATTTTTGTGAGTATAAATTATTTTTATTTTTAAAAACATGAAAAAAGAGTTGAACATCCCAAAATAAAAAATGTGAAAAAAAAATTGAGACTGGGGAGTATTAATTATTTTTATTATATTGTTTAATTATCAAAATAAATTAATAATACTCATTAAAAATTAAATTCACACAAAATATACACAGAATGCTTTGTCTGTGTAAGAGTACTAGGGAGAAAATTTCAATCATTTAAAGTATGACAAAATGGATTTTTATCACCACTTATAAAAAAACATCCTTATAGTTTTGACCTATAAAAAAAGGTACGATATGATCACTTTTCATAAAATAAATTGATTTTTAAGTTTTTTAAAAATTTAAGATAGTGGATGTCCTCCAGCTTCACATTACAGTTCAAGATAAGCCTTGCAAATATAATTCCAATAAATGAGAGAATTAAAATAGCAACAATATATATTATTAACTGCAAGATTACAATTTCCAATGAATATTTGACCATACACAAATATGGATATTAATGAACATAAATGTTTCTATATTTTACTTTAATTTGCAGATTATTCTTGTATGCACCATTACACGGTGCAACTCAAGTTCATTTTTAAAAAGTTAAACAGCTTATAACTGAAAAGTTAAATAGTTTATTACTGAAAAGCTAAACTTTGAAAGATACACTTTTTTAGTAATAAACTGTTTAACTTTTCAGTTATAAACTGTTTATTTTTTAAAAAATGAACTAGAGTTGCACCGTGTAACTGGTGCACAGGAAACTTACTCTTACTTTGTTGTTCATCATGTGCTTTATATGTATTATCTCTCTCCCATTTTTTAAATCAGTAACTTTTTTATTCCAAAAAATTTGTGATATAGGAGTATTTATTTTTGTGATAATATGCATTAACTGACCGTATAAACAAATAAAAGAGTAAAAAATAATATATTACACATATTGCTATTAATTCGCGTGAAACAAGCAAATTAATAAAATGGAACATATAATTATGTATATTAAATAACATCACTAATTAAAATACGATTTTATCTATTTTATTTGTTTTTCTAGAGAAGGATTTTTTTGTCCAAAATAATTGCCATTTTGTATTAATATAGTAGAATTAAATATCATAATCAAATTTTTTCTTTTATTAATATGCATCGTAAATAATAAAAAAGGATAGAATAGTCATATTAATTACATTTTTATTCATTGCTATTTAATTTTTTTTTTTAATTCATGTGGGAGAGGGATTAAAACACTAAATCGATCCGATACCGACGATTAATGTACACTTTCTCCGTTGTATCTGTATTTTAACATTTTATTATATTCCATAAAGTAATATAATAAAAATCAATGTGAAAATAGTTTTAGAATGTAGGAACTACATGTTATAAACTTGTAAATAAACTTAAAACACATCAAAACCCTTGATACTATTCAGGTTCCACCTTCCATTTCTTTCACAAATTAATCAAACAAATCTAAATTGCATGGGTAAGTTTTATATAAAAATAGTTGATAATAAATTTATTATGAAACCGTTTTAAAATATCAAATATTTGATCAAGTGTATTAAAATATTCGTTAGAAGTATTAAAAGCTACTGTCAGCAAAAATCTACAAAAGTTATAAAATAATTGTCCCAAATTTTTTATACTTCTAACGAGACTTTTAATCAAATATTTGATTGTTTAAAATTGATTCATAACAAGCTCATCACGAATATTTTCATATAACACTTTACCAAATCTTTGTTGATGTAAAATTCCGGGTCGAAATACCTAGAAATTCGATCCGTATGTGCACATTTCGGGGCCGACGGAGTAGACACCGTTCCATATTTCGGTAAAAGCTCTACTAATAATGCCATGATAGTAGGGGGAATTCAGCTGCAAGAAACAGTTGAGCAGCTGTTTGAGATCGTCTTTGGAGTAGAGCTCCTTCTCCACAATCATCTGCAGCATGGAGCGCCGGAAGTCGAGATACGGATCATCGGAATCTTACTCCACCGCCACGCTCTCACCGCCGATTCTCCCGAAGCCCTGCACGGCCCCGAGGCTCTTGGTCTCAGAGTCCGTGTCGCAGGAGTAGCATTCAGCTGGCAGCTTGTTGGTGGTGGAGGAAGAAGAGGAGCTGGAGGAGGAGCGGTGGTGGCGGCGACTGAATAGGGCGGAGATTCTTGGCCGGGTGCAGTTGCATCCTAACTTCACACTCACTGAGTTGAGGTTGTAGTGTTTTTTCTTGTCACCGGACATTGTGTTGGTGGGAAAATAATGAATTGAGTATGAAGTGGAGACTAGGGAGAGTTGTCTCATTTACAGAAAGATTACTTTTCTCTCCATTTTCTCACTATTTGGATTGAGTTACTCTTGTCAAAGACTACCTCATCACATACTATAATTAAATATGGTATAAACTGAGTATTATTCATAATTATTCTCCGTGTCCCACATGAATTTGCACACCTTTTTTATTTGAACTGCCCACACAAATTTGCACACTACTAAAGAGAAAATATTTATTTACGCGCACACTCACAAGCTTTTATATATATTTATCCATATGCTACTATTTTATATATAAAACACTTTTTTTCTTAAAAAATGTGCCTTCCCGTAGGGTCAAATTCCAACGGGACGGAGGGAGTACTTTAGTAAGGAATGAGTGTTAATTTTTATAGTCTCATGTCATGATACAATGTCACACAAATTTTCGTCATTTCAATTCATCTCTAACTCTATCTTGACAACTTAAAAAAAAATATATTATATTTGTTTTGTACACTGAAAACTATAATAATTTATTTTAATAAATTGAAAAAATTAATGAAATATTTTTTTAATATATACTCCCTCCATCCCCTAATAAGTTGCTCACAAATTTAGGACACTAATATTAAGAAGGGTATAAAAATATTAATATAATACATGTGATGTGATAGAGAAAAGTGAAAGAGCAATGAAAATGATGTAAAAAGTATTGAAAATAATAATAAAGAAGAGAATAATAATTTCCTAAAAAAAGTAAAAAGGCAAATAAGCAACATATAGTAAAACAAATAAAAATAGTAAAATAAGCAACTTATTAGTGAAATAGATGGAGTATATTAAACACAAATATAAAGATAGATTCGAAAGGGAGTACTCATTGATTGTGGGTGTTTGTGTTTAGAAATTTTAATAAATTTGGTCCTTTATCTTTTTTACCAAAATAATTCTCTATCTATTTACTTAATTAAATTAGCCACATATATTTTCAAAAAGTAAGTCTCCTGTGCACCAGTTACACAGTGCAACTCTAATTCATTTTTAAAAAGTTAAACAGTTTATAACTAAAAAGTTAAACAGTTTATTACTGAAAAGTGTATCTTTCATAGTTTAACTTTTCAGTAATAAACTGTTTAACTTTTCAGTTATAAACTGTTTAACTTTTTAAAAATGAACTTGAGTTGCACCGTGTAACTGGTGCATACAAGACTAATCCTTTTCAAAATTTGTTAATCCCGTCTTAATTGGTCAAAAATACGTAAAACTATGTCGTACGGGTCACGTGTTCATATTTTTCGACGAAAACATATGGTGTAGTTTTTTTTATGTGGCATATTCATTAATTAAAAAGAACTTCAAAATAAAATACAAAATATTAATTTATTTAAAGTATAAAAATTAAAGATAAACACTTAAACAAATTATAAAAACCAGATATATAAATAAATAATAAATTTTATATGAGACCATCTCATGACTTGAGACCAATATAAAATATGTTACTTATTAATTAAAAAGATGTTTTTATAAAGTAAGAAAATTTTCACATGATACTCCCTATGTCCCAAGATAATTTTCACACTTTCCTCATGCCTGCGTCCCAACTCTTTTTTCATACCCAAAAAAGGAAACAACTTACATACACAAAAGTCAATAAAATACACCTTTTTATATTTTATTATTTAACATCACACTCACATACTCCATTTTTTCTTAATATGTGGTTATTCAATCTATGAAAGAAATATTGAGATAGAGAGAGTAATATTTTTTTTTTGTTAAAAGTGACTTTCACTTTTCTTAAAAATATTATCATATTCCTTAATTGAAGAACCCTAACTCTCAGTTCAAAAATCGTTTCAAATGATAGGAGAGATCATGTTCAACTCTTACTCTCTCCCGTTCGAAAAGTCGTTGTCGATTTTACTGCATCATTCTTAGCAGTCAGAAATGGTGGAGAAAAATTTTCAATACTTATCGATGATTTTGAGCGACCCACCAGATTTGGTAGAAATGATAATTGATTTTCAGTTTGGTCTCTTATGTGTTTTCTTAGTATTGGCATTCAGATTTCAATTTGGTATTTATTGTTGATTTCCATCGTCCATATGGTTCATATCTTTATTTCTTGGGTGGTTTTTTCCAGATTGTTGTTTTGGTTATTGATTGTTATAATTCTCCAGATTTTTTTCGTTGCATAAGAGAAGAATATGACTTGAAGAAGAAGACGTTTTTTTTTACTGTTTTTATTAGTAACATTTTGTTGGGGGTGGAATTGATCAAAATTTCAGACTCAACACCTCATAAATCATGTTAAACCTTTGAATAAAGTTAGTTTCATTAGGTGTTTTTTTATTATATATAGGTTCAATAAACTCATATTATTTACCCAAATACCACTTGGCAGACTTGTACACTGTCACGCCCCAATTTTCATAAACAGCGGAAGTCTCACTTTTATTTAATAATTTGGAAAATATTCTTTAGAGCGTGAACTAATTTACGAATATCAAATTTAATTTACGAAAACGTTGAATCACGAAACTGTAAAATCTCTTAAAACTTACTGGGAGACAGAAACACATCAAATCCTACACATGCACTATGCCAGAAAAGGGCTACGACAACGGGGATTCCCCGTTGTCGTAAGTGTTTTTCCACCGTTGTGGATCGACTCATTGTGGTAGGTCCAGACTTTTGACAATGGGTTTCTCACCGTTGTCTTAAGTATTTATGACAACGGTGAATACCCGTTGTCTTTACTGTTTATTAACCGTTGTCTTAAGTATATGACAACTGATAACACCGTTGTGTTTACCTTTTATACCCGTTGTCTTAAGTATTTACGACAACGGGATTAAACCGTTGTTATAGAATCTTAAAACCGTTGTGGTAAATACCTACGACAACGTGTTTTGTCCATAATATTTACTTGTTATACCCGTTGTCTTAAGTATTTACGACAACGGTGTATAACCGTTGTTATAGAGTTTTAAAACCGTTGTGGTAAATACCTACGATAACGCATTTTGTCTGTAATTTTTACTTTTTATACCCGTTGTCTTAAGTATTTACGACAACGGTGTATAACCGTTGTCTTAATTATAATCCGTTGTCAAAACTATATTTTACTCTTTTTTTATTTGTGTTATCGTATCTTATTAATTATATATATAAATATTTTACATGCCATAAATTAAGAACCAATAGAAATGTAATCATCATAAAATATCTTCACAATTCAAAAACCACATTAATTCATACATAGTTTTCGAACCACAATCGACAAATCTCCAATTTTAATAACATGTTGCCAATCTTCCAACTTCAACTTCAAATCTTCCAACTTCAACATGTTCAAAATAATAAAACAGCAATCGATCAACTTCGACTTCTGACCAATTCTAGTGAATTAGTTGTCCATGTATTCAGAAACACAGATAGCCCATTCCTCCCGCACATCATCAATTTCTTTTCTAGAGTAGTTCTTCTATGGAAACTGTTAAAATACAAAAAATAAAATGAGTAAAGCTTTTAATAAATGTCTAAGATATATCTTTCTATAGTTAGGCAGACAAGAGAATGCAGAATCATAGATTGAACATATTTTTAAATGTTCTCTTGTAAGACCAATCATACAAAAATCTAAAATTATCAGCTCCTTCATAGAAAGCACTTGTGACGTATATAAACATATACCACATAACTCAATAATCAGACAAATTCTAAAGACCAAAACATAATAATATCATCAACGTAAACTATTCTTACCATTAATTGCATCGAATCCGCTTCCACAACTCCATCAAACTCAAATATATCTTTCATGTAACGCAGCACAAAGTAACCACATTGCTCCCCGTTGAGCTGCCAAATGCATGCGATTCTCTCTAAATTAATTACACTAGTAATGTTAAATTTAAGTAATACTAGTAGTAGTACTACTCAAAGATGTTAAAATATGGCATTTAATTTAATTTAGGAATCCTTCTTCATCTCTAATGTAATTATGAAATATGTGTACATATGTTATGTAGTTTAAATGAAAATTGTTAATCTGCATTACATCATACCTCGAACTCAGCAAACTTTGGGCAAATCTACATCAATTCAGTCCTGTATTTCAGTGGAAGGAAAACACAAGGAAATTGTTATATTATTTGCACAATTATATTAAAATGAAATGAGTTTCAAGAAATACATGATGGTGGAAACTGGAAACAAGTATCTGGATCGCAAGAAATTATACCAATATTTATACAAGTAACAGTGGCGAAAAATAGGATATTTAAATTGTAAACGTTTTTCTGTCAGAATTTGCTTCATTATTTTGAATTAACAAAATTATTATATTAAAATACTGAGAAAAATAAATATACACGCAAAGAGATGGTGCAATGTCAATTTGGCAGTTTTATGTATTATATCTATAGATAACTCTAATTATATTCACAAGCCGTGGCTGCCATCATCATCGAAGCAGTAGTCAAGCTTCAGCTGTTTGATTTCTCTTTTATATACAAATTCTTTTTCAAGAAAACATGATTTCTGATCACATCTCACCTATATTCACACTAATAATAATCCGTCTCTGCAACAATTCCTCACAAATTCTAAACTGTATATTTGCTTACATGAAGTTGGACAGTGACAAAGCTAGTTAAAATGAACAGAAATAATAGTTTGTACATATGGCCCAAAATAATAGTTTGTACATAATTCTAAACTGTATATTTGCTTACATTAGGCCCAAAATAATAGTTTGTACATATGGCCCAGGCTGGAGCCCCAAGTACATAATTTGCAAAAATAGAAACTACTAAAACCAAATTATCATAACAAATAAAAAAGCAATTTAGGCGTTTCAGGGCTGCTTCTATTTCTTGAATACAATATTGTATTTTTATTATCAGAAAATACTATTTAAGATGGTAAAGTATATTATAATATCCTCTTCTTAATGTAAAAAGAAAATTAGGATTAATGAACAAGTGAATATGGAGTCGTCTGTAATATATTGTCGTGGTCATCTTAATTTAGAATTTAGATGTATCTAGAATGTGGGACTATTCAAAATTGGCTTTGACTGGCTTAAATTTTAAACTCTCTAAAATGTCACAATTTTCCATGGAATATACAGAATTGTAATGTTAACTCATAATTAAAGTTAAGAGTTGGATATGCCACTAACTCTGCCATCCTTCACATGACCACTCTGAACTTAGTTATACTATATCATTCAAATTTTGTTTTTTTTTTAAAGAAAACAGTACTAGTATTATAATAATACTCTATATTTTTATATATTCATCTAAACTAGATGAATAAAAATCTCCTAAAATGCGTTACATAAATGTTTTGCAACAAAAGATATAAACACACTCACTGTCAAAAGGTCCTCATTTACAAGGTGATCATTGATCTTATGGCTCATGTATTACACAAAGCTTATTTCATTGGTACATGCAAATGAAACATCACAATGAAGGTCTACAGAGGGGCGAAAAGGGAGTTTTTTTGCTTTTAAACACATTTACTTCATCAGTTGATTAGTTAGAACAGAAGCTATCCTACAGAAGAAGAAATTATTGGATCATGATTACCTATTTGCCATGACGTAGGCTGTGTTTGGACCTCAAATGTTAGCAAAAGCAATGCAATGATGCAAATCACAAATTCTATAATCGGCCTAAAGAAAATATGCTTCAAATGGTGCTTTTCATTGCTTTAACCCAAGACCAAAAGAAAGTTGAACAAGAGGGAAAGTATCACAGATGATCAGACTAAAACAAAATCCACAGAACAATCAGAACATGGCATAAAACATTATTCAAATGTCACAGAAACACTAAGCATACACAAATAAGATATATTGAGTGGATCTAAGGTTTTTTCGTCTACTTCTTTTTACCCTGGTAAAGTGCTCCTCATGATGCAAAGTTCATCCAAATAAGGCCTGATATAGTATAATCAACTTACAATCAAATAAGGTCTGATATAGTATAATCAACTTACCATCTGAAAACAAGCAAATTGTTGCTTGAGGAGGGCCAAGTCCTGATAAGCTTCCTTCTTCCCAAAATTTGCAGCCTTGGGATTAACTTACTCTCGATTTTGTATGTAAGAGAGATATACTTCTCATGTCGAACTTCCCAGTAACAAGCAAGACCTCTATCCACCTTTTTTATTTTTTCTGCATATATTAAAAACACCAGTGGTAACATTACATAAATGTTTTGCAACAAAAGATATAAACACACTCACCTTCAAAAGATATAAATTAATGTCCATTAGCAATGTAAGAGAAAAGACAATACATGAGCCATATGATCAATGATCACCTTGTAAATGTCAAACAGACTGCCCTTGTAAAACAACACCTCTCAAGTTTGGTATACGTGATGCAAGATCAATTGCGGGACCACTGCCAACAGACTGCCCAAACACAATTAGTTGTTCATCTTTAACCCCATACTTCTCCTTGAGGCATTTATATACAGCATCAATGTCTGCACAGCTAAAGATCTACAACAACCAAAGAAGCTGTCAAAATACTTGAACATGAACATGCAAACCTCAATCCATCAATAAAATTCAAACTAAAAAATAAGTTATGATAAAACAACAAGTCTAAATGAGACACACCTAACTCAGGTTAACTACTTTCAAAATCATATTAGATTCTTAGTTTTAAGGTGAAAAAACATTACACATGGAAAAATAAAAGAGGACGACCAACATTACAGTAGGAGTCTTGTAATCTCATTAATTCAAGGGTTGATTACCAGAAATGACAGCTCCTATTTAGCCCTGAGACAAATCTGTTAATTAGTGATGTGCATGCTAATATAATAATATGTACAAGTCTTAAATTCGTAATTTTCATTTAAAGTTGTAAGTCTCTATTTCAAAATTTCCTATCCCATTTCAATCCATAACCCATTTCGAACAGGAAGATGTGCAGTGTACCCAGTAGACTACATTGATGTGCAGTTCAAACATACAACTCACTATTGTTGAATTACATTAGTCAGCTTATGTGTTTTTCAGTAAAAGTAACCTCTGCACCCTGCTAAACACATTATCTTTAAGCAGCGAAAAAATAAACTTTAGTCCATGACATATGCTTTTGTTCATTACAACAAGATGTTTCGTTGCACAAGACCAGCTCTGGCCTTAGTCCAGATGAGGACAGCTTTGGACACATAACTGCAATTCTGTTACTACTACTCTTCAGCGTTGTCGACCATCTCATCTCATGATCGAATTCTTTACTAAAGCAGTGGCTATAAGTGAACAACCAAACATCACTACTTCCTCGCATGAAACCACTAATATATAAAACAAATTTCTTAGAATATCATCGACATATATCACACAGCAAGCATCTTTAACCAACAAAATAAATGAGGTCACACACAAGGTTATCTTCACTTAGGCTGAAGAACCCACAGCGGTAGTCATGTGCAGGATCAGGTTTGCCATTATGCCAATCTTTTATGATCCAAGCATAAGAAGTGCACATATTTTTAACAACATATAGCATATATACACCAACATACATACACATATATATAAACATACAACAACAGCAACAAAACTAATTGTATATACACACAACAACAGCATATATATACACACAACAGCAGCATATATATACACACAGCAACAGAAACATCAAACTCCAAAGCCCAACTCAGACTATAAATGGGTTTACCCGAAATTTCAGTGGACTTGTATTAAACAGTTTCAAAGAAGGAACAACTTTCCTAATCATGGTTACCATATCAAGCACTCTGATCACTTCCCTCATCATTCTATCCCATTAATGTTGTAAAATTTACACCATCTCACGCAAGAGTTAAAATATGTTATTAATCCAAGAGTCTTAAATACATGTCGCAGGAAGAAAAATCAGCTTAAGCAACAGTCCTAGAACACTCTACTAAGAAACAACTATGTACGGACAAACTCAACCACTCAAATCTAGAAAGAAGTGCTTCTCCCTGCTAACTATTCATACAACTCAAGAGTAAATATGATATTACTCACAGAGCAACCAAAACCACCGTATCGAAGAATTCAACTTTAATTTCCTTCGTTCTCAATACACAGAAAACCAAAAATTAAGGAATAAAAAATGATATTATCAATTATATTCATTTCCTTAGTAAGTTTCCAACATCATTCCTAAATTTATCAACAATTTCTCACAAAATCATACAATTACTGCAGTAAATAAATTTCTATCAATAACCCCTTCTCCAAAAAAGCTAATGGCGTCACTTAAACACCTACAATGAAAACCCACATAATTGAAACCTATCTAAATCTTACAGAATAATAATGGGTACAAAAGATGATGGGTAATTTAATTAACTAAATATGAAAATAGAGAAACATTAAGAAAAAGGCAGAGAAGTTGACCTTTATGAGAAATAGCAATTTGGTGGAGGAATTGAAAAAGCCTTGAAGAAAGAGACGATTCGCGGCGGTAGATGATTAGGCGACCATGACTGCAAAGGAAGGAGACGATTCGCGGCGGTAGACACAGGCGTTTCCGTACGATTTGGTGGCCCCAAGTGAAGGTCTTGGCTAGGGCACGACGATGTCGGACGTTTACAATGGCGCGCGGGTGGAAATCGGCTAGGGCACGACGTACGATGGGTGGCCGGATGGTGACGCGCGGGTGGAAGTCGGCTAGGGCACGACGTACGATGGGTGGCCGGACGGTGGTGCGCTGGTGGAAATCGTCTAGGGCACGACGTACGATGGGTGGCCAGACGGTGGCGCGCGGGTGGAGGGCTAGGGCACGACACTGAGTAGAGATCGAAGAAGGGAAAATGAGTTTTTTTTCTAAGTGTTGGTATTTATACCCCTGTTAATTTATTAAAGAAAAAGAAAAATAAAAAACCTACCACAACGGGAAAAGACAACGGGGGATTAAACCCGTTGTCTTTCAGCGCATTTCTGAATTTAACTCAACGGGCACTTATAATACAACCTGATTTTAACTTAAGACAACGGGTAGTACAAATACCCGTTGTCTTAACCTGTTTTTGGCATAGTGATGCAAATTAAATACTAAAACTCATATTAATAATCTCATAAAATTTCAATTAAAATATATATTTAACATGCATTCTAATTCACCTTTCATGACTCATCAATCAAACCAAATAAGCATAATGTTCATGGAAAACATATCTTGTAATTAATTAAAAATTCATGTACTAAATTAATCATAAGCATGCAATCATACTTTTCAAGAAAATCAAGAAGTATCATAACCCTTAACATAAAATCTTGCAAAACCAATTTAAACAAATAACTTGCAATTCAATCAGACCAATAAAAGGTTCTTAAATTTGTCCAATAACTTTATACTTTTCATATCCCATCCACACGCCTCCACCGCTCGCCATCACGCCCTTTACTCAACATAATCTGAAAAATAGTTTGGTGAAAGGGGTGAGAAATTATAAATAACTCTCAGTGGGGACGTTAGTTCGAGATCTAAATATAATGGATATGCAAACATGAAAACATACCAACCATATACTTAGATGATACGACTTTCTCGCATCCATGAAATCATATTTGATACAACTAAATTGTATCGACACCACAAGGGCATCCATCACTTTCGATACTCCAAACAAGTATCGACACCACAAGGGCATCCATCACTTTTGATACTCCAAACAAGTATCGACACCACAAGGGCAAGTATCGATACAACAAGGGTACCCCTTTAAACGTTAGCATATAAACATATAAACACATCAACAAAATATTTAAAAATCGAACTATAAAATATTACTTTTCACCATGAATCCCCACCTTTGATTTCTTTGAAAATAAGAGATGTGTGTACGTTCGGTCTCGCTAAAACCTTGCGTTGAAACCTCTACTCTTCTTCCTCAAATATTTCTCTCGAAACTTACTCTCTCTTTCTCTCTCTAATTCTCGAAATAATATCTCTTATGGGGTATGTATGGCTGATCGAAAACAATGAATGAAATAAGGGGGTCATTGATCTTCTATTTATAAGGATGAAAAGATATAGGGCTTGAATGAAATCTTGGTCAATATATGATGATTATGGACGAAATTATGGCTTGGTAAAGTATCTTGGCCGAAAATATGGCTTAGATATGGTATCTTGGCCGAAAATGAAGATATGAAAAATATGGCATAACATATCTTGGAACATTCTTGGGAAATCTTGGTAATCTTTCTAATATCTCCAATATAATAAATCTAACAACCTCAAGACTTCATAATATTTAATTCCTAAAGCCTAAACTCGAAAATCCTCATAGAATAATATTTTATCTCTCTTAATAAAAAAAATAAGGACTCTAACTAACTCTAAATCTTGATCTCCAAAAATACCCTCATTCTTGTAACAAACTTCGAATTTCCTCTCTCCTAAAAGTATTCCTCTTCTTAATTTCGAATCCTTATAATAATAATAATAATAATAATAATAATAATAATAATAATAATATCGAATCCCAAATAAATCCTCAATTCTACTTAATATTATTCTTAAAGGACTAAAACTCTTAATATTAATAAAGCCTAATAATTTGAAACTTAAGTATTACTTCTAAATCCCAAAAGTATCACCACTTAAGTTCTAAGGTCTTCTAATACTAAAAGGATCACTAATATTACGCAAGAAAATAAAACTCAAGTTTAAGAACTTAAAGGATTAAAAACTAACTCTCTAAAAATGTAGGCACAATCGGCACTCTTCACAAAGTGACCGACTACTTCTTCTAATGGACTAAGTCTACCCTTAACTTGCTGCATCAGCTTAATTATCGTCCAAGTAAATATCTTCTAGAGAAATCTAATGTTACTTCTCCTTAATAAAAGTGTTAATCCTTATTCTTGCCAATATTACTTACCTCAATAAATAAATCTTATACTTAATAAATTAATCCCACAATTAAAACCAAATTCAAATCTAAATCCTTAATTAATCACCAATATTAACACCTTAACTTAGTAATTGAATTAATTCTCCAACAAATTAAATCTCAACTTAAATCTTCACAATTATTCCCAAAGATACACTAAATATTCCTCAAATAATTTCAGAGATTTAACCTCAAAATATCCAATAAATAAATATCAAATATCATCTCTCCAAATAAATATATTCTAGATACTTATAATATCACTCTTGTCCATAAATAATACTCATAATTTTTGCAAGTAACATTTAACACCTAGCAATAAAATCTTAACTTAACTCCTTACATATCCGACATATATAGTCTAACTTTGCAACATGCACATTTATCCCTTGAGAGTAATATCTTAAAGTCCTAACATTATTCCTTCGCTTAAAGTCCAAATAATTCCGATAATAATCTCTTGATATTTATTTTCAAGAAAATCTAAACCTTGGATATTTTCTTGTTCTATAACCTTTCATATAAAATCTAATCGAGATCCCTTAAAGCTTTATTCCTAATTTCTTGATCCAAATCTTTAATCACATATCCTAGTCAAGATCCCATATAAATTCATTCTTATCTCTAAATAACAAACTCATTAAATTACTCATATACCCTTACTAAATTGGTACTTAATAAATCCTAATTTTCTCAATCCAAAATAAATTATCAAGAACTTAATCTTAATTTCCAAATACTCAAATCAACTTTACTAACTTAATCATCAGAAAATTAATACTTAAAACTCGTAAAAACTTAAAGAACTAAAGCACAATATTAAATCTTACGCGCAACTTAATTTTAAAATTTCAAAAGACGACTTATAATCCATAACTTAAAAAGACGACTTATACATTCAATACCATCACATGTCTTGTCAAATAATCTCTCATATCTTTAATTCAAAAAATCAAACCTCTATCAGTAAAGAATATATTTCCTCTCTCTCTCTCTCCCAAATGATTCTCCCTCTAGCTCTCTCACTGAAGAGACTACACTGGATTTAAGGGAGGCGAAGGATTTGACAAGGTTGAGGCGGAGGTCGGCTGTGTAGAGCATGCGACGACAACTATTGGCTCGGAATGTGCAAAGGCGAACAGGGGGAGGAGTGCGACGGTGGTGCGCAAAAGCTATGCTTTTGGTCTAATTGGGGTTGTTCAATTAGGGTTCATTTTGGTTCGATTTGGGGTGGAGAAGTCGTCGATTGGGGGCATTTTTTATTTTGGTCTGATAGGGTTTAGAGCAATTTGAGCATGCAGAAAATATGGTCTGATTGTGTTTTCAATTGGGTTTTCGGAGGCGGTGATGGATTGGGTCAATTAGGTTTCCAGAGGTCGAATTTTAAGAATGTTTTGTATCAATGGGGGTTTCCATTATGGTGAATCAAAGTGGGAGCGGTCGTGGATTCTCAGAGGGGGACATGGAACTTTTTTTCTTCCTTTGTTGGGCTTCTGAGCGGTCATGGATTCTCAGAGTGGGGGTAGAGAGGGCGTCGAAGTGGGTGGAAAGGGCAAATAGGTCCCTAAAATTTTTGGAATTTGCACAATCGTCTTCTTCTCCCTACAAAAGGGAGAAACTATTCATCATTTTCTTCTTCTTGCATTTCCGACTTTCAGAGTATTTCTTAGATTTTTCGGTGCCTTTTATTCGTCATCATCAGATTTTCGATCGATTTTTCCCAGGTAGTAACCATTCTTCTTCTCTTTCTCTTTATTTCTTCTTAATTTTCTTTTTGCGGTTTCCTATTTTTCTGGAAATTCAAACTTTGAGTGAGGCTGCCATTTTTTCCGACCAACCCCATTAATTCTGGTCACTGTAATTTTGACCCTTCATTCTTTCGTACGATTTTCTAAGGATTTTAGAGATTCCTAAACTTGCCCCCGCAACCATGTCTTCAAGATCGTCCTCTTCTAGCCGAACTATTTCCTATAGAAATTCGGGCAAGAGGCTCGTGGTTAAGGACGATATCATTCCTCAACTTACCCCCGTACTTATTGAATTGGATTCTGAGGTGACGTCTGTAGCTCGCCACAGGGAGGGCGAGCTACGAGGCGAACAAGACAACGACCACGATGATGAGGCCACCTACTTTGGCGGCCTATCTGCCGAGCTGGTGCGCGAGCTCGAGGGTGAGGAGGAGGTAGTAGGGTCAGAAGCTCGCCAAGAGGGGGCGAGCAATACCTCCTCGAACATCTACTCAAGTGATGAAGAAATCACCATTGCATAATTGGAATCCATCAATTTTCCAAGGACTGCCGTCCCGGAACACAATATCCCTACGGCCATGGAGCACGAGCTTGACTGGGATGACTATGTGGCGAAGTATAGGGCGAGCTTCCCTACACCTCCGCGAGCTGAGAGTGAGGCAAAGGGGGTAACAGACTTTAGGGCGAACAAGATTGCAAGTGTCATACCGCCCGAAATTCTCGACGGACTTCGAAAGACATATCGGATCCCCCTGAACATCCATATGTATGCACCAGGACCCAAAGAGCGAGCTCACTGCCCTCCTCCTAGGCTCACTGCCATCAACATCCATACCCTCAAAGCCGAATTGACCTTGCCCTTGCATCCCATTATCGATCGGTATCTGCTCGAAATGAATTTGGCCATCACTCAGATTACCCCCATCGGATGGAGTAGTTTGTTGGCACTTCTGACCTTGTTTGGTCTTGAAGGGTACAAAAATTGGCTAACTACGGCGGAGATCAACAGTGTCTTAAGCATCACCCGACAAAGTGAGAAGGGCAAGGGTTACTATTACTTGAAAGCACGGCCGAGTGAGAAGCTTCTGGAGAGCTTGCCCAATAAAATTCGCGATTGGAGGGAGCAATTATTCTTCATTAGAGGAGATTGACAAGCGTCCACAAACTACGAGGGTCAAGAGGGGCGAATCTTGTCCCCCAAAGATTATAGGGTTATAAACTATAGGTGCACCCCTTAGCGTGAGTGAGTTGTTTAAGATTTACTAATCTGATCAACTTTTTTTTTGCAGGTGCCAAGCATCAAAGGTGGGGTCATCCTAACTACGCCATCTCGGAAGTATTTGAGTACATCTACACTCTTTGTTGTGGACGCAATCGTCGGGACAGAGGAGTCGACCACCTAAGCAAGGTCCACTGCCGACGAGCTGCGTTGGTGCTCACTTCCCCTCATCATCTTATCGTACGAGCTCCAGCACCACCAGGTATAGTAGTTCTCTGAGTAGCTCGCCTCTTTGTTTGTTAAGTAGTTCGCCTATTAGCTCGTTAATAGGTTTATTTTCATTGTGCAGCCCAAGAGGTGACCATCGCAATTCCGCCATCCTACCACGCACTTTTACAAAAGATTAGGATGACGTGCCCAAACAAAAAGAGGCCACCCTCCGCCGTCTTAGCGGCGCAAAAGAAAATGATGGTAGGTGCCGCCGCAAAGGGCAAAGCTGGGGGCTCATGTCAGGTTCCCCGCCAAAGAAAGCTCCGACCCTGAAGGTGGTGGCCAAGAAATGTGGTGACTAGGCTCCCGTCCAGCCTTCTCCACCTCGAGGAGGTCGCCTAAAGCGAGGGGACAGACCCATTTGGGCGAGCAAGAGGATAAGTGAGCTCGCAAGAAGCCAAGATCCTCTGCCCATGAGTCGGACTCAGATAGGGCCGGGTGAGCTGGTACTAGCTCCGGGCAAGAAGGATCGACATGGTCTGCCGCCCCACTATCGATGCAAACTCCTATACCACCTCCGTCGCCTTTTGGAGTCCAAGTGGTGGACGACACTCTATTAGGATGGGATCCCACCCGATCAGGGTAAGGCTTTGGTTGAACGCCACTTTTCTTGCATCAATTGGTGATTTATAAGAAAATTTACTAGTATTTTCTGTGGGTTTTACGTAGGAATGCCCCCGCTAGCCATCCGGACAGATGCGAATTCCTTCACTCCTGCGCATGTTCACGCTCACTCTCTTCTCTCCGTGATTTTCCCGATGGGGTAGCTCACCGAACCCTTGAGGAGATCCCCCGTCACTAGATTCACTCTCAAGTGGCGGCCGTCGGGAAACATAGGGTGGCTGACAACCTCCGGTTGGCCATGCACCATACTAGCGGGGTTATGCTGGCCGCTCAATAGGCTATGGAGTAGACGCTGGAGAGCGACAAGGTTAGGCAAGAGCTCAATGCCTAATTATTTCAAGTTGCCAAACAAAAGAAAAAGGCGAGAAAGCGGCCGCAGACATGGAGGTCAAGGTCAAGTTGTCTCTGGCGGGCGAACAGGCTGCCCTAAGAAAAGTTGAAGAGCTGCAAGAAGAGCTCTCTCACCAGAGGGGAGAAGTGGATGCCACTCTTTCTCGGCTAAGACCCAGGAGCTTGCCATTAGGTCGCAGGAGCTCGCTGGATAGAGAGAGAGAGAGCTCAACAAAACTCTCCAGGCCTAAAATGCTAAGTTAAGGGAGGAGGTCCACTCTTTCGCCCTCAAAATCGTTGACCATCAGAGCCTTGCGGACATCTCCAGTTCGCCAAAGACGGTGGAGGCTGAGAGGGGCAGTGCTTCTGACTTCGTCTACCTTTTCTTCCATGTTGAGACTCTTCCGGCCTACCGGTATGCGGTTGACTGCAACGAAGATGCATAAGAGCTCCTGAAGAAAGAGTTTCAGGAGTTCCTGGAGTCCACCACCTTTCCTCCCGGGACCATTGCTGACATCGGGGATTTGGTCACCCTCGGTGTTGACCTTAGCTTCATGCCTTCGCATGTCAGGATTATCGGAGGTGACTATCCACCTCTTGAGGGTGAGGAGGTCGGCGAGGAGGCTAGCGAACTAGCTGGTGAGGAGGGCGATGAGGTAGGTGAGAAGGACGGTGAACTGTCGCGCTAGCAAGTGGGCGACATCATGATAGATATGGGAAATCTTAGCCCACTTACTCAGATGCCCACTCTTTCTCCTCCGGCCAAGCAAGACGCTACTTCCGCAGATGGTGAGCAGGTGCCACCTACTGCTGAGTCTGCCGCCACTTCAGAGCCTCTACCTACTGTGGAACCAGCTCCAGCCCCAGCTTCTCAGACTTAGGATTTATTTTCTTGTTTTCATTTTGTAGGAATTTAGTAGTTCGCCCCTACGTGGGTTGTCTTTTTGTTCTTTCAAGTACTTAGTTAAATAGCCCACGGCGGTCTTTTGTAATACACCCTCAATGTACTTGAATTTTTGTGAAGATTAATGAAATATGAATTCCTGTTCAATCCTGTTGTATTTTCTTGAATGTTATTATTTTATTGACGCTCATTTTTTTTATTAAATGTGTATCTGTTCGTCTTACGTCACTTACGACCACGAATTTACATTTTATGAAGATCTCTTGGGCAGTTGAGTTTTTATAGAACACTTTGCCTTAGATGTTTTAAAATCGTTATCGAGAATTTTTCTAACACTAGGCAGTGGGTTTATAGTGATCCTTTTAGTAGGACACTTTATTACCCTTAGCATTTCAATAGCTTATGCCTCGAGCTTTTAATAATAACATTTCGGGACTTCACCCTCTGGATATTCGAATTGAACAGACACATCTTGAAAAATGCATTCTTTATTGATAAATGAAATATAGGTCGTCATCAACATCTCTGATGCGAACTTCTGTGACATATTTACAAGTTATTGTTCTTCTCCTAAAAGTATTAAACAAATTGGACCCCTGCTACAGATAATACTTCTTTAAGTGGGCTGATCTCCATGTATAAGACGAAGCATTCCCTTTTATATCTTCTAAGTCGTAGGTCCCGTTGGTCCATCTTTCAGTGACCCGATACAGTCCTTCCCAATTAGGTTCGAATATTCCTAATGACACTGTCAATCCTTTTCTCAATACTAATTTCTCAATCTTGAATTCTCTATGACGTACTTGAGTGTTGTAATATTTTTTCGATCTTTGCTTGTAGGTTGCATTCCTTAATTCGGATGAGGCCCGAGTTTCTTCGAGTAGGTCATTCTCCACAGTTAAGGTTTCATCGTTAGTTTCTTCATTGTATCCTATAACCTTCCAAGTCTGGTTTTGGATTTCCACCGGGACTACTGCTTCAGTTTTGAAAATCAAGGCGAAAGGTGTTTTCCCAGTGCTAGCTCTGTAAGATGTCCGGTAAGATCAACGTTCTTCGAGGAGCTCATCAGCCCAACTACCCTGCCTATCTTCCAAGCGGATCTTCATGATGTGTTTGAGGATTTTATTGACAGTTTCGACCTGTCTGTTGGACTGTGGATGGTAGGGGGTCGAGTAATGCTTCTTTATGTTCCAGGAGCTACAAAATTCTCTGAGCTCCTGCCGTCAAATTGTTTTCTGTTATCTATTACAGTAGATTGTTCGAGTCCGAATCTGCAGATCAAGTTTGTCTAGATAAAGTTGATCATCCTCTCCTGCGTTGTTGTTACTATGCTTCATCTTTAGCCCACTTTTTGTAATAGTCTACCTCGACTACGGTAAACTTAACACCTCCTTTGCCAGGTGAGAATGGGCCGATCAAGTCGATATCCCATTTTGCAAAAGGTCATAGTCTGAAAACTGATTTGAGCTGATTAGCTGGAGTGTGCATGTTTGGTACGAATAACTGGCATTTAAGACATCTTCGAGTGAAGCTAATAGCATCTTTGTGCAGAGTGAGCCAATAGTACCCTTGTCTGATCGTCTAATATGCTAAAGTCTACCCCCCAATGTGACTCCCACAGATTCCTTGGTGGATCTCCTCTAGTACCTCCTGTCCTTCTTTATCTGTCAAGCATTTGAGTAGGGGTAAGGAGAATACCCGCTTGTACAGTTGGCCATCTACAAGTGTATATCTTGTTGCCTGCTTTACTAGCCTACTAGCTATCCATACATCCTTCGGAATTATCTCGTCTTCTAAGCGTTTCTTGATGGGAGCTCACCAGTCGTTGTTGTCTGCACCCCACTCGATGTCTGATTTATTTTGTATTCAGATGTCGAGGGATTCAATAACTTTGTTACTATGACTTCTGCTAGTTCCACTTCTCCATTGTTTGTGGCTAGTCGAGCTAGTGCGTCTGCTTATGTATTTCCAGCCTTGGGATTTGTTCAATGTATACTTGCTCAAATAGTGATATTAGATGTGCCACTATTTTTTAATATAGTGTCATCTGCTAGTCTTTGACTTCGTATTCTCCACGAATTTGGGCTATAATTAGCTGGAAATCTCAAAAAATTTACAGTTTGGTTCCCCTCACAGCTAATGATAGCCTAAGTCCTGCTAACAGTGCTTCGTACTCAGCTTGGTTGTTGGTTGCTTTGAAGTCAAACTTGATTGTTGAAGTGCAGACCTGTCTGTCTGGGATGATTAGTACTACACCCGCTCCTGCTACAGCGCTAGTAGACTATCCATCGACATAGAGGTGTCATGGGAAAATATGTCCCCTCGTCGGATCTTGTGGGAAAGTTAGCTCGATAATAAAGTCGGCGAGAGCTTGTTCCTTGATCGTTGTTCGGGGTGTATAGGTGATTCCATACTAGCTGACCTCTAGTGACCATTTGAGTAGGCGTCCAGTAGTATCGGGGCGGCGTAGGATTTGTCTTAGTGGAAATGTGGTTAGCATCTCCACCTAGTGGTCGAAAAAATATGGGCGCAGTTTTCTAACGCTCATCACCAGGGCATAAGCAAGTTTTTCCGTGGGTGAGTAGCGTAGCTCTGCTTCATGAAGCGCCTGGCCCACATAGTAAACTGGTAGGTGTTTTTTCCCTTTTGCTCGCACTAGTATCGAGCTAATGATCACCTCGGATGCTGCTAAATACAAGTATAGTTTTTCTCCTGGTGTTGGCTTTGACAAGATTTGTGAATTTCTAAGATAGTTCTTTATTTCTTCGAATGCTTTCTAACAAGTACTCGTCCATTGAAAGCATTCCTTCTTCTTAATTTTTATTGATTCGAAGAAGGGTCTATTCTTGTCGCCGAACTTGAAGATGAACTAGTTTAATGCTGCTAAGCAACCTGTTAGCCTTTGGACCTTCTTCACCGAGTTGGATAGCTCCATCTCCAGTATACACTTTATTTGGGCCGACTTAACTTTGATTTCCCTTTGACTCACCAGATGGCCAAGGAACTTTCCGAAGTGTACTCCCGAAGCTGCTTTTCTTGGGGTTCAACTTCATGTTGTAGGTCCTCATGATGCCAAATGCCTGCTTAAGGTGCTCTAGGTGGTCTTCTTTCTTCAAGCTCTTGACCATGATATCGTCTACGTACACCTCCATCGTGTGTTTGATGTGTTGATCAAACATCTCGTTGACCAACCTTTGATACGTAGCTCTAACATTGATGAGTCCGAATTGCATCCTCTTCCAGCAGTACATATTCTTATTCATATAAAAGGTCGTGTGCTCTTGATCGTCAGGGTGCATTGCTATTTGGTGATAACCTGCAAAGGCATCCATAAATGTCATTAGCTCGTGACCTACAGTGTTGTCCACCAATTGGTTGATGTGAGGTAGTGGGAAGTTATCCTTCAGACAAGCTGCATTAAGGTCCGTGAAATCGTTGCATAATCGCCACGTTCCATTTGATTTTTTTACTATCGCTGGATTTGACACCCATTGCGGACACAGGGCCTCATGTATTAGTTTGTTATCCAGCAGCTTCTTAACCTCCGTGGTTAGAGCTTCGTATTTGTTTGGTCCATATTTTCTCCGCTTCTGTCGAATGGGTCTTTTTCTGGGATCGATGTTCAATTAATGACAAGCATGCTCGAGTGGGATTCTTGTCATGTCTTCATGGGACCAGGCTAACATATCTAGGGATCTCAGGAATTATTCCATCTTACTCCTGTAGGGCTCCTGTAACTTAGAATCTATAAAAAGTTTGTCATTCCTGTGGAGATCCACCAGGATTGCTCTTAGCTCTTCCACAGGGATAGCTCGTCTTTTCTTATGTTTCCACCTGGTGTCTGAGGCAAGTTCTTCCCAGCTTAGCTCGTCTTTCACCTGCATAGGCTCGTAATCCGCTCAAGATTCGAGATCCTCTTGTTCCTCCTGTTGGCCAGTAGGTTCCGGGACTGTGTCGGACTTTTTCCTTATTAAGTTGCGGGTGTATTGGCTGCTAGTTCGCCATCCACTTCCATGGCTAGTGCTTGCTGGAAGTCTTCTTGTTGAACTTGGGCGACCTCCAGTTCATCCAGCTGGTCGTCCAACTCCATTAACTCGGTCTCCACAGAGTTGACATCTAGTATGTTGGGCCCATCTGGTGGGTGTTGTATTTTTTCTTTCTATACTAACACATATGTGACCGGTTTCTTAATTAATAAATAAACATTCTCTTGCTTTTTTCTGGTCGCCTTTTACAGTTCCTGCACCCTTAGGAGTTGGGAATTTTATACAGTAGTAGTAGGTTAAACATACGGCTTAGAATTCAGAAATAAAATAACGACCAAGGAACCTATTATAAGAAGATTGTTGGTCTACAACTAAGAATTCTATCAATCTAGTCAGCCTCTTTTTCGGGCCCTCGGCCGATACAAGCTCAATTAACAACCTAATCATTCCTAAGGGGATGGTTACAGCTTCTCCAAACCCCACTATCCTATGATTACACTCTTCTATATATGACTCATAATCCCCTAAATGGTCTAGAGTGTTCTTGAAGAGTACGTTGGTGTATGCTCCAGTATCTACGAGCAGACGGTGGACCTTCGTATTCATTATATTTGCATTTATCACCAATGAGTCATTATGTGGGGTGAGGATCCCTTCCAAGTCAGGTTGTGAGAAGGTTAGCTCCGTAGTGGGTTTGGAGTTGCTCTTTAATCCTGACCTTATTTCTTGCACTTGATGGATAGCTCGTAGGTCGACTTTTCTTTGCCTCTTCAATGCTGGGGGTCTTCCGTCTACAACTCCTCCGGCTGGCTTGACCTGTTCTTCCAACACTAATATTTCTCTATCGGGCTCTTGTTGTGCAGGAGGAGCAGGAGTCTGCATCTATTTTGCCTTGGTCGGTGGTCCTCTTCATTTTCTTCATCAATGTCTTCCTACCTGGCCTGTCTTTGTCTCTTTACGAGGGTTTTCTTGACAAACTCAGCTAGTTTGCCATCTTCATAGAATTTTTAGAGCTACTTCAGTAGGTCTCGATATTCGTTGGTGTAGTGGCCTATGCTCTGGTGGCGGGTTGAAATTGCTTCGAACTTGCCTAATTCTCCTTGGTTCGTTCAGCACAGTTCTGTCTTTTAACGTTGTAAACACTTGGTCTACGGAGATAGTCAATACTTAGTTCAGTTTTTCCTTACACTCCACGCTATCTCTGAATGACTTCAAATTTTTTGGGGCTTTATACATGCCCTAAGTCTTCTTGCCCCCTTTTTTCTCCTCAACATCTCCCCTTATCTCTTTTTGGAGGACTTCCTGCATGGCAACGTAGATTCCTGCCTTGTGTCTTAATTCCGCATATGTTTTCGGGCAGGATAAATGCATCTCCTTCTAGAGGTTCGTTCCTTTCTTCAGACCGGCCATGAGGCTAGTGGGGATACCGGGAGTGCATTGGAACTAGCTCCATCATGTTTAACTGGCACCTGCATCTGTAGCTCCTCAATTGCCTTTTTTAGTGTGGCTAGTTCGTCATTGTGAATCACCTCCTGTGGAGGCTGTTCAAGGACCATGGTTCGTGTGCGAGCACGGTACCGCAGTCCCTCGCTCTGGGGTGACTCACTTGTGACTTGCTGGAATTGTTAGGCTCTGTGCGTGTCAAGTCTGTTAGAAGCAGGTCTTTGCAGCCTTTCATGGGCTGACCTTCTAGGGGGTAACTCCGTGTTGTCTCTTTGTTGTGGGGCTAGTGGCGCTGGCGCGGGTCTCCTCTCATTGTCCTCATGCCTTAGCCCTAGCCTTTCCCGTAGGCTACCCCGAGGTTGGTCAATGGTGGAGCCCTTAGCTCGGTGCTTAACTTGCCCGCTCTGAGATCCAAGCCTATCTCTCATCTTTATTTTTCCTGCAATCTGTTGGTGGTGAGCTCGTGTGCTGCTCGCCCGATCTATCTCTTTGCTGGGAGGAATGGGGATGTCTTGTGTCACGGTCTCGACCTATCCCGGTGGGAGCAGGTTGAATGTTGGATTGGCGAGCAGCGAGTTGCTGTTGCCGTTGAACTTTTTTTAGTAGAGCGATAGTTCGCTCTAGCTCGTCGGGATTTTGGAGGACACATTGCACCACCGGATTCAATCCGACCTGGAGTACAGTTGGGGCTCGTGCCTGGTTGTGCGCTCGCGCAATAGCTCGTTGTCTAGAGGTTTCTCCATCATTTTGGTTTCCGCGAGCTCCTCCTCCTCTCCACCTCCTTATTGTGGACGAGTTGTATGTGTTTTCTTGAGACATGTTAACCAGCAGGTTCTTAGTATGTTCTCTGATGAATTTCCAGCAAAGGTAATTTAAGAGTACTCCTCACTAGCCTTGCATGTGAGTGATTTTCCAGATTTTTGGTTTTATCAACTCAACATGCATGCATTAAGAGTTTCCTTGTTTGGGTATTTCACAAATTCTGGAAATTGTTCAGTTTTCTTCAAATCTTCAAGTTTCTCAAGAACATCTTTAAACCTTCAAGTCCTTTCTCTCACTTTTGATTAATCGGAGGTTCGGAACCCTCCTTCTAGCGCCAAATTGTTGGAAGAATTTATTAATTAGGTTGATTATATGACTTATTTAATATAAGAATTCTCCCAAAACAATAATCAAAGATGATTTGAGAATTGGATAATAGAGAGAGAAAGTAGAGAGAAGTAATTTGTGTTGTAAAATGAACTTAGAGAGATAGAATGAGTACAAGAGACCTATTTATATGTTTGCATGTGATGAGATGTCATTGTTTAAGCTTAAATGACCTTATTAGGTGACAAGTGTCCTAACACTTTTCATTATGCCACCTCTTATGCACTAATTACATTACTTTTGGACTAATGTTCCCTCACTAAGGACTTCTCCAGCTACTGCTCCCTACTAAGGATAGGGCAAGCTCTTCGTCCTTGTGCTATTTGGAATCTTGTTCCTGTGTTGAATGGTGGGCCCGTAGGTCTTTATAGGTGGTCCCCTGTCTCTTGTCAATGACGAGCTATTGGCGAGCTATTACGCAAGCTGCCTCTCTATTTGATGGAGTAGTTGGTCAACAAGTGATGACATGGATGATGATTCAGGCGAGCTACTTTGCCTTAAGCTTTTTGCTTGTGTTGATTACTCTTCCTTAGCTCGCCTTTACGTCTCCTATCAACAGTACAATCGCGTCTCGCCGATAAATTTAGTAATCAGAAAAGTACTAATTCCAACCATGAACAGTGACAGCAAATGTTAAATCATCTGTGCAATCAGATGTACTATTATTACAATAGCGTTAAATGCACTTTATATTTATTAAATCGTGAACAGTAACAATTATAATACAATAAAAAATTCAATAGTACAACCATATATTCAATAGTACAATCGCAGCAATTTTTGTAAATAAAATGTCTTATCTTGTCATGTGTCAGAATGTCAATTTGGTAAATTAAATGAACTTTTGCACCTTAATGAAATTGTAAAAAAAAAAATTGCACCATTTTGAGTTTTCCATTTAATGAAAAACACCTCAATGTAAATGATATAAAATTCCATCTTTATTTTATTGTTTAATGTGTTTTTTGATAAAGATTAGTAGTCAGCATGTCACGTGGATAAAAATGTCATGTCATCAAAGTTTGCCGGAAAATAAGTGTAATTAATCAAAACAGTGTTGTTTAATGCATTTTATAGCCAAAAAGAACCAAATTGACAAAATTTGAACACATATATGACTAAAGCAATAAAGAAGATAAGTAACACAAAAAAATTTATGCACAAATTTCATAGTATAGAACTTATACAACAAAATATATCTACTGATACAAGTATTCTAAAAGTCAATCAAGTAGGTTGACTAGTCAGCGACTGGTTGCTAGTCGGTCCTTAACCGATCCGATTTATATCAAATCGCCAAAAAAGTATTTAGAATAATAATCGGTATCTAGAGCCGACTAGACGGTGACTAGATCATTTTCGATTAGGTTGTTTCTTTCTTTAAAAAAAATACTGCAAATTCTAAGTAAATAACTAAATAATAATAAAATAAAATTAAAAACTTAATCTCCTATTCTGCAAAGAGCAAACACGACACCACAAAGCATAAAATTATGATTATTGAATTTTGAGTTTCATGGTTGTTATCCCTTATAATTTTAATATTAGAAGATGCAGGTAACATTAATTTTATTATTATTTTCTGTGTAATGTATTATTAATTTATTAAATAATTAATTATATTTATCGTTTAGATATTTTCTACTAGTCCCCGACTTGTCACGCTAGTTGCTAGACTTTAATGGTCCGACCGACTAGCGACTTTTAAAATATTGACTGATATCATTAATTGTATTCAGTGATAATGGACACTATTTACACTGTGGTACTAGTAAAGAAGTGTAATGGTATCAGTAAGTACATTTTGTGATATAAATTTTATATTATAAATAAATTTTTCAAGAGTACTACTAAATAAGTAAATGATCATTTCAAGGTGAAAAGTTACGAGACAATTTTAATTTAAAGCTATGTGGAAGAGTATTAAATGTATCGAGTTAGGTTAAGTTGAGTTGACTTGAGTTGAGTTAAGATAAGTTGTTTCACGAGTTGTTCGAGTAGATTTTAGCTCGAATTCGTGTTCAAAAATGCGATAGAGACAAGTGCACGTGTCTTGTGGAGGGCATGTGTAACCACAATTTTCTTTTACTATATATTTTTATAGTATTTTTATGATAATATCTTTTTATAATATTAATAATAAATTAATCATATAAATATTATAACCAAACTTACTTGCACGCTTGCTCCATCCATATTTCAATAATTATGAATAATTAAATAAATATTAAACCCAACCTTCATAATATTCATATATTTACATGAATTATCATTATTTTATAGGCCATAGATACACACAATTCAGTAAATACAAAAATAAAAATTATTAAATTGCCCTTTAACACTATACTCATTATATCTTTCTTCTAATTAAAAAAATGTCAATTATGAAAGTAATACACTTGGTATATGGAAAGACTTATTAATGTATTATATATTTGTACTTTTTTGTACTCCCACCAAAAAAAACCATAGATTGAAATACAAAAAAAAAAACATAGATCCATCACTGCTCGTGAGGCTCACGAATCTAATCAACCTTAATTGAACTTTACATACTTTTGCTATTTTAACCATGTGCAAGAATTATTTACAAGTTTATTCTAATTATAAATAAATTAAATTCTCTAATTAATGTTGTATAAATTATCGAGTTTTTTAATTAAGACGAGTTTGAATTTGACACTACTCGACTCAACTCATTTATACCCCTGACTAGTATCGTCAATCTGGTTTAATTAGAATTTTCAAAGCACAAAATTCAAATGAACCTAATCGAAATTAATGTCTTTCAACTCAAACTCGACTGTAACCGATTCATTAAACATTCATAACATAAAGAAGTGGTTCAATCAATAACATGCATTACTCAAATTTCAACTCAAATTAATGAGATTTTTTTTTAAGTGGCACATAAAAAAATAAAATTCCAAAATTACATAAGGCCGATTAAGAAACTCTAGAAGAACATACAATATAGACCACAATTAATACTAATATTTGTTGGGAGTATTGTCCGGAGAAATAAAAGGTAAACTCTTTGACAAATAAATAAGAACATCGTTTGTGTAGTTGATCGGGTTGTACTCCTCTTTTATTAAGTACCAATTTCTTGAGTTCACTAACTTTGGCCAAGGTTCTATAGTAAAGAAAATGTTTGGCGTGCTATGGCAGTGTGTTTAGTGCAGGTGTGTACTACTAGATGACTAAAAATAATTAAATAATAAATTGGAAAATCGAGAGTCATGATAAACCCGAATTTTTTATAATAATTTATGACACTCACTCTAAATGCTAGTGAATTATACGTATGACACTTATTTTTCAGGATTTACCAATTTAAAACAACAATATTGCACTATATCTTGCTTGAAGCGAACAGAGAAGTTGTTTGATAATCATCAGAGTAAGAACAAAAATGAAACAAAATTATAGCTCAATAATTACAATTTTCATAAAAATATTTATACATTTTCCACTCAAAATGCTCAGCACGTGTGTATTTTTTTATATGTTGTTCCACACTTAAAATACTACTAATAGCATTCAAAATGGCTATTGAAAAGTGGTCATAATGAGCCAGAAATGTTTGAGTAATGCCCATCAATTCAGGATTCTAGAATTTAAAAAGTATTGTAACTGTAGCTACAGCTATAGGTTTCGAATTTGGTTGTAGATTTGCGACGGTAAGATACGATTCTACAATTGCAACTACTTCTCTAGACTCACTAGTCTGCAGCTGTAGGCTTTGACGAAGTGGTTGTAGACTTTGCAAGTCTGCATCCACCACCAAAATATTGTGACGTTCGTACACGTAGGTCACATTCGCACACAAGTTCATGTTTCATAAGCCAGATTTAACTATGATTTGCATTCTCTACACACGCATAGAGTTTAGAGGAACATTTTCCCATAACTTTCTTACAAGGGTTCTTTTTTATATACCTACTTACTCAACAACAAATTTTCAATTTCAAACAAAAATCTTTGATTTTTTCCTTCATTTGTCATTTGTTGCAACAAACTAAAAAGTTCAATTTTTAATTCATCAAAACTCCGAATTGGACGAATAATATATTGAATCGAAGCTCTATTCGAGAAAATATTTTCCAACAACTAATGGAGAATATAGATAGCAAGAAACGAGAGCAATTAAATAAAAATTATTATCCATTTTGATTTTGTTCCTCCTTTTATTTATTGATGTTCCCCATAAGCGATATTTTATGTTGTTGTTTTTGAAGATTCCAATATTTTTTGGGTATGCATACTCCTTTTACCGCGAGTGTCCAAATATTGGAAGACAAAATGAAATAGCTCAAATCGCATTCTCAGTCTTGTGAGCACCAAATGCACCATGTATATTTTTAAACAGTTATACGAATTATTAATAAAAAATTATGCATGTTATTACTGAAAAGTCACTTTTTTAAAAATTGACTTTTCAGTAATAACTTGCGTGACTATTCAGTAATAACAAGTAAAATTTTTAAAAAATACATTTATATTAAACGGTGCACAAGAGACTTATCCGTTAAAGCATCCCTAATTATATTGTGAGCTCATATGTAGGAGTGTTTAAAAATAAAAACATGAATGTCTGAATTGAGCCAACATAGGGTAGATGTACTGCATGTGAACCCACTTTCCGGCTGTCAAATTTATTGTTGGCATTTAAGTCCATTTTACCTCATTGAATTAAAGATTTCAAATTGTTGCCATAATTAGTTGATAGAAAGTCTCCATATAAAACGTCCTTAATTTGCCTGACCTCTATCCTTGCAAGCCAAAATAAATTGTCCCTGGAAAAAAAAAAAGGGAGGATGTAAGAAATTAATGGCCATATTTGCAAAAATGTAATTTAAACCATGAATGGACCCATTAGGTTCCTGAGTTAACTATGTACCATGCAGAGATCGCGGATTCTATTGAATAACGGGTACGAGACGATCTCATACAAAACTTTTTCTTGAAAATATGATACGGTTAGTGTAAACCCCATTCGTTTGCCATGATTTACTTTAATGAGTGTAGATATGAATACATGATGATCTGGTTATGAGTAGGGGTGTAAATGAGTCAAGCCGACTCGCAATCTACTCGTGCTCAACTCCTTAAAAGATCGAAATCGACTCGAACCAAATCGAGTCGAGTTCGAGCTCGAGCTACTCGAGTAGCTCTCGAGTTCGAGCTTATAAATACTCGGCTCGAGAGGCTCGCGAGCCTAATCGAGCTTGTACAATATTTAATATTTTTTATTAATTTTTATATATAAATAAAGTTATTGAGCTCGAGTCGAGTCGAGCCGAGCTTGAAATTTAAACAAAAAAAGAGCTAAAATATATTTAATATTTTATTTTATTAAAATAATAAAATTATCGAGTTGAGTCAAGCCGAGCTCGAGTTTGTCGAGTTCTTAGCCGAGTCGAGCTCGAGCTAAAAAAATCAAGTTCGATCGAGTTCGAGTCGAGTTTCGAACTTCGAGTATTGCTTTCGAGTCGAGTTCGAGCTCAGCACTACTCGACTCGACTCATTTACACCCCTAGTTATGAGCAATTTAGCCATATTTTGTCAGCCACCAAGTGCTCATAATTAATATTATTAAATAAAAATAACTACTTAATGAAAACTATTAGTATTAAATATTACTCCCTCCGTCTCATTAGTACTTGCACAATAAGATGGACGAACCTTTTGAAAAAGTGTAGTGTGAAATTTTGTGAGGTATAAAGTGAAAAAATTGATGTATTGTAAATTCAAAAATCAAAAAGTAATAACAATTTTTGTAAATACGTGTATATTGTAAGGGTAGGGCTAATAACATTTTTCTCAAGTGTGTATAAAAAAATAATGTGCAAATAATTGTGGGGCGGAGGGGTAATACTCTATAATGAAAAGCTAAACCTATTTAAAAAATGCATTTTAGTTGAACACTCAATTAGTGCATGGAAATATTTGTGTACTATTGTGTACCCATCTGTAAGTTTATGCACAGGTGGTTTTGGGCCTTTTGGCCACAATTCACACATCCATGTGGATGTGTTTGTGAGTGGATTTATGGTTAAAAAATCACCTGCTGCACATAAATCAGGCAATGATCATGACGTGTCTGTTTTAGACCTCTAAAAACAGCTTCAAAAACAACTTTTTTTTAAAAGCTCTCTCATAGCCTTAGAGAAAAAAAAAAACTATTTTAGAAGTTGTTTTGTAGAGTTTCAGAACAGGCACGACATATTCATTTACTTGGAAAAGAGAGAAATTTTATTGTGTTCTATTTTCCACATATGTAGCTCAAATGTTCATATAATTCCCTTGTCTGCTTTCCAGGCAAAAATTAACAAAGAGGAAACTAAGTCAAATTGATAAAGTTATTACCAACACTGTACTTGAGAGTAGAACCTGTAGGTTAATTAAATCAAATGCTTTTCATGTTCTGCATGTTTTTTTTTATCAAATTTGAGACATGTTGTGCAACCCATATGGATCCGGCCTCGCTGCAGGAGAATGCATGAGTCAGACCCTCTCGTTCCACCTCAACACATACATCGGGTACCTTTTTGCAAATCTGTGATTGTGGAAACACAGAAAAGAAGAAATCCGTGATGCTTCAGAACCATGTGATTTCGTAACATAGGATAAACATATATTGGTGATGAAAATAGTGGTTGTATAACAGAACTAGATTTTTTGGAACATAATTATTTTCCAAGTCCCATTTTCTGTTTACTAAATCAAGAAACAAATTGCAAAACTTGGAGAAATTTTGTGTAGCAAATCCGGAAATGAAGTCATGGTTTTTCGAAACATGTATATGGAAAAAGCAATATCCACATGAGCAAGGATAATAAGAGTCATCAAATGTGATGTTTACAAGTAATGATGTGTTATTGAGTGCTACGCTAACGTAAATATATCTGCAGAACAATAATATTATTGAATAAAAAGCCCCTAGTCATAAAAAAAATACTAGGAATTTACAAAAAATAGAAACTGCTCCATAAATTATCATGAAAAAGCCCCAAAAGATACCTCTTCATACAAATGCAAGGGACCCCAGTGATCATCATCACCAAAGAGAAAAGCAACCTGTGTTTTCTTACTCCTAATGAAATCCCAATCCGGTTTTTCTGGCAACTAAATTAGAAGGCAAGAGTAAGAAACAACAGAAATTTCATGGGAGAGAAAATAATGTTATGTTTGAGAATGATCTTAATTTATTTTATGTCTTATGCAATATATACATTCTAAACTCGGATTAGCTATTAAAAGAACTTGCACAACGTGGTTTGCGGGTAAACTCTGTCTTTTCTCCTTTTTTCTTCGCTACTATTCACCATTACACTATTGCTTTTAAGGTAGCTCTTTATTTTTGCAATCATAAGCATTGTTTTAAATTTTTATTTCCAATTAATTTTTTTGCCCTCTTCATCTGCCACTCAATGAAGCATGGAAGTTAAAGTATAAGAAATTAAGACCGTCTCCAATCCAGAAAAGGTTTATCATATTTATTATTGGTATAAGTTGTGAGTAATTTCAAGAATTGTGCATAAAAATAATCAGATCTCTGAAATATCTTTTGTACTCCATCTATGTTTAACAAAGTCCATTAACGTAAGACAAAGCAATTCCTAAGAATGATGTTTCTATCATCATATGTTTTCTGCTTTCCGTTTAGTTTCTGCACTTGTATTTCTCCATTGGCTTGAAAAAGAAGCTCAAACTCCGTATAAGTATTCCATTATAAGCAAAGATGAATATAAAAACAAAATTTAATTAATAAAATGAAATTAAAGATGAAAATTTACCATCTGAAACTCGGTCATTGTCATAAACAGCATATTCTGCAATGTATGATACTGGAAAGAAAAAGTTATATAAGCATAGAGCAAATTCATATAGATCAGCTACCTAAGGTGAGGTTTTATGGGCATGAAAGAAACTTTGACGACATCAGATAAAGGACTACATCATAAGTAAACTCATGTATCATAAGAGCCCTCAATTAGCACTAATAAAACTGCACCTGGAGAACATGCGTAGATAGAACCTCAACTGCATAAGAAGACCATGATTTCCCCATAGATTTTTTCACAAGAAGCTCGGAGATCTTAGGTGGGAGCATCCCAAACAAGGCTCCAAGGGAGCTAATTGCAGTACATATAGCTCAAGACCTACCATTAAAAATTTTAGGCTTAATTATCATGTGATAAGCAACCATTAATAACCAATTGAGTTTCCCTTGAAGAAGTTCTTGAACAAATTTTACATGATTAATCGTTTAAACAAAATTTGGAAAAAGAAAAAACAAGACAACCAAACATGCACGAAGAATGTAAAGAGGGAAGAGCCCTACGCTGAAATTCTTTTAATGAACGACTGTGTTGAGGATACAGTGTTAACGGCCAAAAATGGATACAGACAAATGCAATATATAGCCTATAAAAGAGTAAACAAGCATTAAACCTTAAAACTACTTCAAAGAAAACATAGGTGGAATGTAACAGGATAAACAATTGAATGCATACCTTAGATCTTTTAAATATTTCAAGAGCTATATATGCACCAATTGAATGCCCAACCTTCATATACCACTCAATATCAAATAATTAGAAAGGAAAAATATTTTCATAAAATCTAATAATTTAAGATTTACATATTCATAAATGTTGAATGAGGCTCGTGATGAATGTCATGACATCAGCCTTCCAATTAAATAAAAGATCATAAATTTACAAACCACATGTTTAACATGGATATACGAAAATCTTGCTTGCTCAATTCGCTGCGGTAAAGCACTTGATTTAATGCTGCGCTGTTAACAATTTAAAATTAAGCTCAAGAACTACACTCGGAAATTTTACATCAAACTTATGCATAACCTTTCCTTTTCATTTTCCTTTTATCCAAATTTCTCTGCATACTAGGTTTTTACATCAAAGTAAACACGTGCTTTTATATCAAGCAAGAACAATAAGACTGTCATATGTGCAATCCCTCACTTTCCCATTTTATACCAGATGAATAGTTTTTTATTATAAAAACAAAGAGCTCCATTGAGAACCCCAAGAGTCTTTTCTCCTGCTCCTCTCATTTCATTTGTAACACCTCAAAAAGTTTACTCAAATCCTATTATCTAGAAATTAGATTATTACAAGGCTGCAAAAACGTACCTTGTGATTGATTTGTTCTTGTAATGAGAACAACCTCCCAGATTCCCAGTTCTAGCAAAAGAAAAACAATCCATGTCATTCTAGAAAGTTAAAAAAAAAAAAAAATTAAAAAAAGGATTCTGCAAAATGTTTTTAGAAAAAAGGATATAGCTTGAAGAGATGAAACCATAAATGACATAACAAAATGTGCATAATATTCCTACAGAAACTCAAAGAAAAAGCAGCATGTTTTCTAAACAGATAATGACCTCCCTAAAAAGATAAATACCAGGACTAAACATTCTGAAATTGTTAAACCAAAAGAAAGCCAGATTTAAGGTGAATCTATACTAAAGCAATCAAACAGAAAGTGATGCATGAAGGAAAGTTTGGAACCAAGACATGAATTTATTATGGGTCACTTATATATTGGTTCAAAAAAAATCACTATATTTACAAATTGGTTCAAAAAATTTGCACGGTAGTATTTTATTTTATTTTTGCACGGGACCAATATGTATTTTTTGTCAATTTGTTGAACCATATTGTACTTTTCCCATTTATTATTAATATGGGGCTACTAAAATACTCAAGAAATAATCTGTACTCAGTTTCCAATATCCACAAACTAATAGAGAAATGCAGTGTCAATGTTTTTTAAATCTTCAAACTGACAAATTTCTAAGATGCCATAAAATCCAAGAAATTCCAACTTTATGAGTCTTATTAAATACTGCAATCACAACTAAGAAACTTTATACATGATAATTACCTTATCTGTGTGGGCAATGTGGCCAATAGCTTCATAACCATCGAAAAAGAAGGTGGAAATCAGCACCAAATCCATGATCATTGAGTTCCACATCTACAACAATACACACACACACACATACACACACACACACACACACACACACACACAGAGAGAGAGAGAGAGAGAGAGAGAGAGAGCATCAACATTACTTGCCTGTGACAGATGCAGTCCCTCCCAGTAGCTCATATAATGACTCCAAAAAATCAGTGTAAAATGAGACAACTCCTAAGACATTACACCATTTTCATATCCCTTGAAAAACTGGAAAGACAAATCTATACTGGGAAAAATATATAAGAAACAAATTACCCGGGTTTCCTGGAATAAACAAGACATGCAATGCAGGGTCATGGCTTTGAATCTCTAACAAATCAGTCTTAAATCTGATTCAAATGAAGGAAAAATTAACAACATAAAAGCCATGATTATGGCATAAAAAACATTACATTCAAATACCCAGAAACATTTATAACCCTAAAATTCGCACGCTTGCTTTTCTCAACCAAACGCAGATTTTCACTGGCCATCTGGGGGTTTAAACGCCTTGCGGAAAATGTACTCCTGCCACACAGCAAAAGCGGAGATGAATAAATTGAAGAAATAGGTGAACTCTGTCAATTGCTGAAGAAGCTGAAATTGAGTACCTGGGTTTGAACTTGGAGCTAAGAATACTTGAAATGGGAAAGAGAATTCTCAAAAGCATTGAAATCTCCGAAGCCCGATAATTCTAGGCATCAAATTTCAGTTAATTGAGGTGTTATATGATGTTGGTGCGCCTCTTAGACAAATTTTTCTATTTATTTTTTTTAAGTCACAAATTGATACAAAAATAACGTATTATGTTTAAATAGATACAATATGTAAAAAAATAACTTTATATTCAATTTATGTTTATACTATTATACAAAAAATTTATATTAATTTAAAAATAGTGAATTATTTTTATATCAATATGTGTTTTTTTCTATTTTTTTATTACTAATCAAGACATTTCTTAAGATATATTTAGATATATTTGTCTTACACCAGTTTTAAAAGGTTTAATTGCATAATAAATCACTACATTTTTGCATATTGTAATTTAGTATATGGTGTTATATGATGTTGGTGCACCTCTTCTATGAAATCGAGTTGACGAATTTTTTTTTTTTTATACAAATTCGATATCAATATCAAAAGCGTCCCATAACTTTTTTATTTTTTATTTGATTTCGTATTTTTGTGATATTTCAATTTAGTCTCATAACTATTTAATATTTCAATTTAATCTCATAACAACAGTTCATTTACCAAGTAATTTGCTCTTTATCCTATTTTTTTATGAGTAGGTATTATGTGAGTAATATTACTCACCGTAATAATTTCGTGAACGACATATTTTGTTTCACGCAGTAACACACAGTTCGGTGTGTAGTATTAGTTTATATACAGTGTGGTGTTAGTTCATATACAATACTCCTCCGTCCCTAACCAATTTGCACATTTTCTATTTTCGGTTGTCTCAAATCAATTTGTACATTAGTTAAAAGGGAAACATCGATTTGCGTGCATACTCACAAAACTTTTCACACATTTACCCATATACCACTACTTTATTTAAAAAATACATTTTTCTTAAATCATGTGACATCCCAAGGGTGCAAATACCCCTGGGATGGAGGGAGTATTATTTTAGTTCATTCACTATGGCATACTACGTGTGGTGTTAATTCATATATAGTATGGTGTTAGTTTATATAAATTGTCGTGTTAGTTCATGTACAGTATTTTATATCATTTATTTCTAAAATAACCAAATCTCATAATACTTAGAATAAATTATTGTTCATCATAAAATTTACTATGTGTATCATTCACATAATACTTTGCCTTTTTTTTATCACATTTTTTATGGGTGTGTTAGCTTAAAAAAAGTGAAGTAATACTACCTCCGTCCACAAAATTTATGCTCACATTTTTGCACGTGGTTTAATGCAATATGTCGGAGGGTATTACTGGATATTGTGAGGTCCGTTTTGAATAAAGAGAATATTTATGAAAAGTATATCATATGTACTTTCCATAAATACTTTCTTTACTCAAAACGGACCTCACAATATCCCATAATACCTTCCGACATATTGCATTAAACCACGTGCAAAAATGTGAGCATAAATTTCGTGGACGGAGGGAGTATTATGATACAAATTTAAAATTTTGCTTCCACACTAAATTATTATATAAATATATTTGTGTTACTAATAGGTAAAATATGTGTTACTATCATATTAAATGTTGTTATTTTACATATATTCATCTATTTTTATAAAATAAATAAATTTTTATATAATATAAAAGCAAAACGTGTGTTACTATAAGAAAAAAAATCACAAATATTTATTTATTACTATAGAAATAATTATTTTTCATATAATAACACATATAAAATAGTAAATAAAAATGTATTATTATATGAATCAATATACCTAGATTTTAGTGAGATAAATATTAAACTAAAAAACACATTTTTATTCTTATAAAAATATATTTTGTTCTTACAGTAACATACATTATCTCATATAGTAACACATATTTACGCATATAGTAAAACAAATTGTGGAGCAAATGTGTATTACAATTAGAGTAAATTTATGTTATTATCATATAAAATGTTATTCCTTTTACATGTATTCATTTATTTTATAGAATAACATTCTTATATAATATAAAGAATACAATGTGTGTTACTATAAGAATAAATATTAGTTTTTCATAAATATATTATTTATTTTTATAGAAATAATTAGTATTTTTATATAATAACATATATAAAATAGTTAAAAAAATGTATTACTACGTGAATCAATATACCTAGATTTTAAAGGGATGATGAATAAATAAAAAAACACATATTTATTCTTAGGTAAAGTATTTTGTATAAATCATTTTCAGGATATGAACCATATTGTGATATAAGAGTTATTTTTATGAGGGTTTTTTTTTTTTTTTTGTCTTATTAAAACTCATTGTTTTTACAGTAATACACATTTGCTCATATAGTAACACAAACTGGAGAGCAAATTTGTGTTACTATTAGTGCAAATGTGTGTTACTATATTTACAAATATTTATTTGTCCTTAGAAAAATATATAGTGCACTTATATAACATATATAAGGTATTAAAATATATAATAGTATATTAACAATATATTAACAACATAAATCAATAAAAAGAATAAAAAATAAATTAAGTAACACATATTTTGTTCTTGCAAAAATACATATTCTCCTTAGGGTGACTTACATATTGGTTCAAAAAAATGACTATATTTACAAATTGGTTCACAATATCTGCACAGAAGTGTATTTTTTTTCTGCACAGAACAAATTTGTAATTTTTGTCAATTTTGTGAATCATTTTGTGATTTTCCCTTCTCCTTATAATTACATTAAAAGTACAAAATTTTAACTTTTTAAGGATTAGTAATACTCATTCTACTTTTTAGTAACACACTTTTGTCTATATAGTAACTCAGTTTGAGAATGAATTTTTTTAATTTGTAACATAATATTACTTGAATTTTATCAAATGAATACAACAGTTTCAAATAAAATAACTTTAAAAAAGTGGATAATCATGCATACGGCAACAACAAAAATTGCATATGCATGGCATTAAGCCATGTGCAAAGGGCATGGCCGTCATTTATATTTTTTAGTTTACTTTTAGAAAGAATTCTATAGTAGAATATTCTAAGTAAATGTTAGCTTTTTCAAAATAGAGTATGTTCCCTATGAACTCTAGTTTACTTGAGCTTGTATCACTATTATTCATATGTATTATCACTAATATAAAAAATATATATGCTTGATTCTTTAACAGCGGTAGTGAATATATATAACAATGGTAGTATATACACAAGATAGTGTGTTGATAGAATTTACTAATGGTGTTTGTTACGTGGCTGTCATAACGTATTAATTCTACCAAACAATAATCTAAGATTTTGTGTTCTTGAGGGATAAGATAGAGAGAGAAAGTGGAGAGTTTAGATAGAGAAAGTATTTGTGTATTATGAGAACTCTTTCTTTCTTTTTTCTGGAATAGTACAAGAGAGACCTATTTATAGGTGTGCGAGTGTGAGGTGGCACCTTGCGAGCCTATTTGGCTTCTGGCGTAACCCTCGCCTTAGTCCCTCACAATGCTACCTTTACAGAGCTTTGTCCTACTACATATCTATTTGCCCTCTATACACACATTGCCTATCGCCTCTAACCTCGGCGGGCTTCCGGACGAGCTTCAGTGCCTTGTGCTTATTTCGGGGACAATGTAGTGGTGGACTCTTGCTTGGTCTCCTCGGATAGGGGCGAGCTTCTTTCCAAATGAGGAAGCTCGCCTATGACTCTCTCTCCTAGTGCAATTAGCCATTGGTTTTGGCCCATAGGGAGCTTGGGCGAGGTTCTCGCCTACCTCGCCGAGCTTCCCTGTGTTAACCTCGGTCAAGGCTGGTGACTTAGCTCCTACACAAATTGGCGATCTTCTTAGCCTTGGTTGGCGACCTTCTTAACCTTGGCTATTTCATGCTAAGCTGGCTCCTGGCGGGTTTCTCCATGTTGGCCAACTCTTGACGAGCTTCGTCATGTTGGCCAACTCCTGACGAGCTTCGTCATGTTGACCAACTCCTGACGAGCTTCGTCATGTTGGCCAACTCCTGACGAGCTTCGTCATGTTGGCCAACTCCTGACGAGCTTCTCCATGTTGGCCAACTCCTGACGAGCTTCGTCATCTTGGCCAACTCCTGACGAGCTTCGTCATGTTGGCCAACTCCTGATGAGCTTCTCCATGTTGGACAACTCTTGACGAGCTTCGTCATGTTGGCCAACTCTAGACGAGCTTCGTCATGTTGGCCAACTCCTGACGAGCTTCGTCATGTTGGCCAACTCCTGACGAGCTTCTCCATGTTGACCAACTCTCGATGAGCTTCGTGATGTTGGTCAACTCCTGACGAGCTTCGTGATGTTGGTCAACTCCTGACGAGCTTCGTCATGTTGGGCAACTCCTGATGAGCTTCTCCATGCTGGCCAACTCTTGACGAGCTTCGTCATGTTGGCCAACTCCTGACAAGCTTCGTCATGTTGGCCAACTCCTGACGAGTTTCGTCATGTTGGCCAACTCCTGACGAGCTTCGTCATGTTGGCCAACTCCTGACGAGCTTCTCCATGTTGGCCAACTCTCGACGAGCTTCATCATGTTGGCCAACTCCTGACGAACTTCGTCATGTTGGCCAACTCCTGACGAGCTTCTCCATGTTGGCCAACTCCTGACGAGCCTCGTCATGTTGGCCAACTCCTGATGAGCTTCTCCATGTTGGCCAACTCTTGACGAGCTTCGTCATGTTGGCCAACTCTAGACGAGCTTCGTCATGTTGGCCAACTCCTGACGAGCTTCGTCATGTTGGCCAACTCCTGACGAGCTTCTCCATGTTGGCCAACTATCGATGAGCTTTGTGATGTTGGCTAACTCCTGACGAGCTTCTCCATGTTGGTCAACTCCTAACGAGCTTCGTCATGTTGGCCAACTCCTGACGAGCTTCTCCATGTTGGCCAACTCTTGACGAGCTTCGTCATGTTGGCCAACTCCTGACGAGCTTCATCATGTTGGCCAACTCCTGACGAGCTTCGTCATGTTGGCTAACTCCTGACGAGCTTCTTCATGTTGGCCAACTCTTGACGAGTTTCTCCATGTCGACCAACTCTTGACGAGCTTCGTCATGTTGGCCAACTCTTGATGAGCTTCTCCATGTTGGCCAACTCTTGACGAGCTTCGTGATGTTGGCCAACTCCTGACGAGCTTCTCCATGTTGGCCAACTCCTGACGAGCTTCGTCATGTTGGCCAACTCCTGACAACCTTCTCCATGTTGGCCAACTCTTGACGAGCTTCGTCACGTTGGCCAACTCCTGACGAGCTTCGTCAAGTTGGCCAACTCCTGACGAGCTTCGTCATGTTGGCCAACTCCTGACGAGCTTCTCCATGTTGGCCAACTCTCGACGAGCTTCTCCATGTTGGCCAACTCCTGACGAGCTTCTCCATATTGGCCAACTCCTGACGAGCTTCGTCATGTTGGCCAACTCCTGACGAGCTTCTCCATGTTGGCCAACTCTTGACGAGCTTCATCATGTTGGTCAAGTCCTGACGAGCTTCGTCATGTTGGTCAAGTCCTGACGAGCTTCGTCATGTTGGCCAACTCCTGACGAGCTTCTCCATGTTGGCCAACTCTCGACGAGCTTCATGATGTTGGCCAACTCCTGACGAGCTTCTCCATGTTGGCCAACTCCTGACGAGCTTCGTCATGTTGGCCAACTCCTGACGAGCTTCTCCATGTTGGCCAACTCTTGACAAGCTTCGTCATGTTGGCCAACTCCTGACGAGCTTTGTCATATTGGCCAACTTCTGACGAGCTTTTCCATGTTGGCCAACTCTTGACGAGCTTCTCCATGTCGACCAACTCTTGACGAGCTTTGTCATGTTGACCAACTCCTGACGAGCTTCTCCATGTTGGCCAACTCTTGACGAGCTTCGTGATGTTGGCCAACTCCTGACGAGCTTCTCCATGTTGGCCAACTCCTAACGAGCTTCGTCATGTTGGCCAACTCCTAACGAGCTTCTCCATGTTGGCTAACTCCTGACGAGCTTCGTCATGTTGGCCAACTCCTGATGAGCTTCATCACGTTGGCCAACTTCTGATGAACTTCGTCATGTTGGCCAACTCTTGACGAGCTTCTCCATGTTGGCCAACTCTTGACGAGCTTCGTCATGTTGGCCAACTCTTGACGAGCTCCTCCATGTTGGTTATTTATCCTTGTAATCCTTCATTAGTAGTTCGCTTTAGTTCGCCTATCAACATTTGCCCCCCAGCTCGTCCACATCATGATACTTCTAATGTGTGGGCGAGCTGATTTGCCCCTGTGGGTGAGAGCTCGAGTGTAGGCGAACTCCCAACTTTGCTATTCTAATTTGGCTTCTATTTGTTTTCCGCACGTTATTATCTTTAAGTAGCTCGTATTTTTTTATTATGAGTACGCAATTGTTCGTCTTATACCACTTAGGGAAGCGAATCGTTCGTCTTACGCCACTTCGGGCAGCGAATCGTACTTGTTTATTTGGCACTCATTTGTTCGTCTTACGCCACTTAGGGCAGCGAGTTGTGCTTGGTTGTTCACTTGGGCGATCGGGTTTTAAAAACCTTGCCTTAGACGTTTTAAATTGTCTGTTGTGAACTTTTTTTTATTTTGGGCTGTGGGCGCTTAGTGATCCTTTAAGAAGGACACCTTCGCTAACATGGGCACTTTGGCCTTTACCTTGAGCTTTAGATAATAACGTTTTGGGACTTGAGTCCTTGCAGATTCTGAGCTTGAACAGTATAAAGTCTTTACGAAGAGTGGGCCAGTAGTATCCCTGTCTGATCGTCTTGTATGTCAAAGCTTGCCCCCCAGCGTGACTCCCACAGATTCCTTGGTGGATTTCTTCTAACACCTCGAACCCTTGCTTTTCAGATAAGCATTTGAGTAGGGGTAGAGAGAATCCACGTTCGTATAGTTGGTCATCCATCAACGTGTATCTGGCTGCTTGCTTTACTAGCTGACTAGCTTTCATATCTTCAAAAAAAAAAATTTATCGGAGTATGACAATCATCGCCTTTTTCCTGCTCCCCACTCGAAGTCTGATTTACTTTGGAATCGGACGTCGATGGGTCCTTCAACTTGGTGATGATTACCTCTGTTAGTTCTGCTTCGTCATTGGCTCGTAACCTGCTCAAGGTTCGAGGTTATTACTTCCTTCATCAACGTTGGCGGGTTCATATGTTTCCTTAGTCTCCTGAGGGATTGGGTCGGATGGTCCTTTGTCAATTTTCATCTGCACCGGTTCTTCAACTTGGACTGGTACATCTGCTTGGATGACCTCCATCTTCCCCGGTTGGTTGTCCACCTCCATCAACTCAGTTTCAACTGAGACGACATCTAGGATGTTCGGCTCGTCTGCTGAGGGGTGTCTTCCGTCTTCAAGCGTATGTACCTGCATTTTTTTTAACAGCTTCCACTTTCTAGGCCTCCGGCTGGTCTCATCTGAGGTCCTCAACGTCTGCTGTTTGGGCCATGTCGAACCTCATCTTCTTCTTCGTCATCTGAGTCCTCATTCCCCCTTACCTGTCTGGTTCTCTTCATCGGGGCCCTCTTCAAAAACTCGGCCAGCTTACCATCCTCATAAAATTTCCAGAGTTGCTTGAGTAGGTCCCAGCACTCACTAGTGAAGTGTCTGATGGACTGATGGTAAGCGCAGAATTTGTTGGGGTTCATCTTGGCACGGTCCTGCTGAATTTGTCTCGGTTCACTCAGTATTGCTCTGTCTTTGACAGCTGCAAATACATGATCAACGGAGACGGTCAGCACTTGGTTCATGTTTTCTTTGAATTCGTCCACGTCTCCGAATGCCTTCGAATTTCTAGGGGCCTTGTAAATGCCCCCGGACTTCATTCCGGTGCCACCGACCTCCTTCAGTAATGCCTCCTGCATAGCGACGTACACCCCTGCTTTGTGTCGGAACTCTGCATAGGTGTTTGGGCAAGACAGGTGCATTTTTTTCCAAAGCTCGGTCCCCTTCTTCAAACCAGCCATCACCCCCACGATCTTGGTGTCCTCGCTCATCGGCTCGCCTTCCAGCAGTATTTTGTCGAACCTTTCCAGGTACTGCTGGTCCGTTTCATTCTCTCCTTGATGAATGTTGGCTAGTCGGTGCTTCTGGGTCAAGTAGGACCCGTACCTGGAGAAGTGGGCCAAGAACTCCTGGGTGAGTTGGCCGAATGACTGGATTGACCCCGGGGTAAGTGATGAGAACCAGCGGTGAGCGCGATCCCCTAGGGTCAATGGGAAGTTTCGGCTCTGTGTTGCGTCTGTGGCACCTACTGAGATCATATAGTCCACATACTTGGAGATGTGAACCTTCAGGTCTGATTCTCCCTCGTATGCGGTCATCACCGGGAACGGGATTTTCTTTTGTACCAGTGCTTTAAGAATGGCCGGTGCCAACGGTGATTCTGGAAGTGTGGTGGCATCAACTCCGCCACCTTCGGCAGCTACCTACATCTGCAACTGCTCCACTGCCTTTTTCAGTGTCGCCAGCTCATCTTCGTGAGCTACCTCCTATGCAGGCTGTTCAAGGACCGTACGTCTCATGAACGTACGACCCTGCAGTCATTCGCTCTAGGGTAGCCCCTCTGTGATGTGCTGGAACTGGCGGGCGCCATGTGGGCCAAGTCTATCGGAAGCTGGCCTTCTTACCCTTTCGTGTACGGACCTACGAGGACGTAGATCCGAATCCTCCCAACAAGACGTAGCGGGCACAGACTCCTGGATTGTCTCCTCCCGTCGGGATCCCAGACTCCCCTTGAGAACCTCTCTGGACTGGTAGGTCGCCGAGACCTCAGTGTAAGCAGTAGCTGGCCCGCCTTGCGAGCTAAGCCTATCGGCAACCTTCGCCTTCGTAGCAGTATTTCAGTGCTGGTGAGCTCCTATGGAGCTCGCCTCTTGTTCAATGGGGAGCTCGCCAGCATTCTCCCTTGGTTGTGTAGCCTGTGTGCGTCGGGTGGTTTGCTCCCTGGCATTATTCGTGGGAGCTCGCTGGGACATCCGGGCTAGCACGCCCTGTTGCTGCTGCTGCTGTTCTAGCCTTTGAAGCACAGCGATGGTGCGCTGGAGCTCGCCGAGATCATTGAGAATCTCCCAGAGAGCTGGGTTCAATCCATCTTGGGCCGCCCGGGTGGCCTCAGCTCGTTGAGGAGCTCGCTGGGGAGCTCGCTTAGTTGCCAAGGTGTTGTTTTTTGACATGGTCAAGTCTGGGTAATAACTCGTCAAGCTCATCGTGGGTGGTAGTTCATCGAGTTCATCGGGGGTAGCTCGTCGAGTTCGTCGGGGGTGGTAGCTCATCGAGTTCATCGGGGGTAGCTCGTCGAGTTCGTCGGGGGTAGCTCGTCGAGTTTGTCGGGGGTGGTAGCTCATCGAGTCTGGGTAGTAGCTCGTCAAGTTGGGTAGTAGCTCGCAGAGTTCATCGGGGGTGGTAGCTCGTCAAGTCTGGGTAGTAGCTCATCGAGTTGGGTAGTAGGTCATCAAGGTCGGTAATTTCCAGTAAGGATAACTTGTTCAAGGTCTGTTCTAGCCTTGCATGCGGGTAAATTGTCCAAAGTTTGGTTTATTCA